>JAIUCV010000966.1:0-229706 GCA_026724425.1 Erythrophleum ivorense
CAAGTTTGTGATCCAATTTTTTCATGTGGTTTGCTTGATATCAAACACTACATCAGGTATGTTATTAAATTTAATTTATTGAACATTGGTATCAAAGCATTTCCGTTCTTCAACCTGTGTGTGAGTTTACAAATTTTTTTTGTTTATGTTTCATGCATTCTATTTCATACGTTTCTATTGTTTTTTTTCTCTATATTAAATATTTTGGGCATTATAGAGTGCTTGTCAATGTTTTGAGGACATGTTTTAAGATTAAAAAGAGGAAATGGTTGAACTTAAAAAAATTTGGGTTCCTAGAAAATTTAAATTTTAAATTGAATGAAACCCATAAAATTGTAGAGAATGAAATTCTGAGTAAAACAGCTTTGGGATCACTCAAAATGGAGTTTAGGGATGCGAGAAAATGTAGAAAAGCAAAATTAGGTCATGTAGACCTATTGGGTTTGCAGAATGGGTCAAAATGACCTGTCTGGAGATCATGGGTGACCTAAACGACATATCATTTTAGACCTTCCTTTGGACAGCATGTCATTTTAATAAACGATGTGACCTTCTCCCTTTAAGTGAAATGTAATGTTTCACTTAAAGATTAAAAAAAAAGAAGGTTTTTGGGTGGCCGGACTGAGGGCTGTTCAGCTCAATAATGAAGTTTGGACCAAAAAACAAGGAGGCCCAACTAAAAAAATAATAAATTAAAAAATAAATAATATAATATTATTAATGACACCCTTAGTAAAAGGGCATATGGGCCCCATCCAACTAGCATTTGACCATGTGTAGCACAACAATCAAACAAGGAGAGAGAGAGAGAGAGAGGATTATAGTTGACTAGCACGTGTTGTAGGAAACGTGATGCAAGATGGCACATGTAGCTCACGAGCCACCTTGGTACGTGGGAAAGTGCCTATTTTTCTATTTTTTCTAGAATTTTCAATCCAAAGGGCTTCTAGGTGCGTGCGGGCATGTGGAACATCTTTTTGAGGCATTGTTTGATCCTAAAAACCCCTAAATTCATTATTATCATATTGATGTGCTATTGTCTTGTTTTAGAACAAGTTCAATGCTATTTTTTTTAACTTTTTATGGTCATAAATGCATAATCATTAAGAGAAAAACCATAAACTTAAAGATTAACACATATCTAATTTATTTATAGGTAAATAATAGATGGAGAAGACAATGAGGAATCAAATTTTGGTGAAATGCAAGAATTAGACCTAAGTGAAATAGAAGAACTTGATTTAAATGGATTAGAGGATACTTAAATAAGTGTACTAGATGTTATTGAACATGAGTTGGATCCTTATGGTATTTTGGATTGGTTGGAATAGGAATACTAATGACTAATTTTGGTATTATATGGTATATTTTATGATAAAATAAGGAGTCAATTGGTTATTTTCTTACAAATTATGTATTTTAGTATAGATTTTTCTTCAATCAATGTAAATAAATAAAATATAGCTTTTGTAGTAATTTTAGCAGCTTTGTGTTTCATTTCATTTTGATTTTAATCTCAGGAGAAGGCTAGAGACTTGTTATAAGGGAATAAAGAAAAGGAGAAGATTGGAAATTCAAAAGCAAGTTGTCTAAGTCTCCTCACAATAGCAAGGATACCAATTCACTATAACAAGTGCATCACTCATACAAGATCTAAGGAGTCTCTAGCAATGGCGTAAGTAGTGGTAAGAAGACTTGGAGTCTAGAACTGATAAGCTCTCACAATTGTAACACCATAATTTCTAGCTCATTTCTATCATATGTCGCATGCTCATATAGTGCATTACATGAGGGGAAGTAAAAAAATTCATTAAAATAATACATTTCTTTGTGTTGCGTCGTATACAAAAATTTTATTTGGTGTCATGTAAACTGTGTGAGCTCATATAACATATTCTCATATTTAATTACATGAATGCAGCTCATTTGCATCATCAAAAGTGATCTACACCTCAAGAAACTTGAAATGAAGCATAAATATGGATATTCATTTTCGGCCAACTTGGGCTCATTTCTGCCACAAACTTTGGAAAATCATAACATATTCTAGAAAAATTAAAATCATGCATTATTGGCCATTATAGAAATCTATGGATGTCTAATTCATACTAAAAATATGTCCAAATCATAACATCCATCACAGAGGACGTTTGACATCCAAAAACATCCAGAGGTCAAGCTATCCACTAGTGCTGTCACAGATTTCTGTAGCAAAATTTGAAAATGTCCAATTAATTCTACAAAAATCTAATCCATTCAAATGATACCAATATAGAAATTTGTGGATGTTAGATAGAGGAAAAAAAATAACTCTAGACCAGCTCAGGTATACTCAGACCTCGAAATCCAATCAAAAGTTAACTGAGGTCGGGTGAAGTTCCTAGTACTAGATAAAATCTTTAAAAATTTATATCTCCTTCTCTAGACCTCCAAATGGGGTGTTTCTAGTTGGCACAAGTCACTGGGAATGTCTAATTTCTTTGATTAAAATTTTGTGTCAATTGGACATCATTTGTGCCTTTTGTGATAGATTTCATTTTTGGACCTGAGTGAACAGTGACATGACTAAAATAAAAAAAAATTGCCAACTTTGAAAATTCATCAAATATTCTATAGACCTCCGAAAATTATGTTCTTTAGCTTCTAAAAAATCCCTCAATGAGCTCTAATTTCATGCCAAATCTCAGATTAAGAAGAGCTCATTTGGCTAAAAAGTGACATAGGGTTCCATTATAGCCAATTTTGACTCCATATAGGGTACCAAAATGTCCAAATGGTTTTCCTTGAATTTGGCACCTTTTGGGCAAGTCTAAAGCATAACTAGGACTTTTGTGAGCTATCTGAATTGTTCCAAACCTCATGCATCTCATTTTGGCCATTTCACCCACACATATGCACACTTACATCAACTTTCCAAGAAACATAACTTGGCATTACATACTCAATTTACATTCTAGCATTCACACATCATATTCTTTCATTTATATATCACATACTATCATAATTACACATGTTCAAAAGGTCATAGACCATTTACATCAATGGATTACATCATTTGATACAATTATGGTTTTAAAAAACAAAAAACTTTGCATTTGTTATCATTCTCTCATCCTCAAGGTGGTTGGCTTCCATTACCTTGCCTACTTGGTCCACCTACCATATTAGATCATTGGAAAAAAGGGAATGAGATTCAAAGAATCCTAATAGCTCATCTCCCATTCAATCATATATAATGGATGCAAAACAAGTCTTGAAAATGCATGCATGGATATAATAGATGTCATGAACATTCAAGAAGCAAGTTTGGTATATGAATAAGTCATACAAGACATCCAAGAGATTGCCAAGTGGATGGATTGGCCTCACCCTTTTCCTCATAGATTTTGGACTTGTCTCACCCATTCTTTAAGAGATTCTTAGACTTAACCCTGCTCTTGGGAGTCCACTTTACTTTTGGGAGACTTTTTACTTTGTCTTAACCAATCTTAAGGGTTCTTGGCTTATCCTCACCATGGTTAAGAGTTCTTGGTCTCATCACACTCAAGCAAACTCAAACAAACATCATAACATCATTTAGAAACATAATATGTCATCATAAAATCATTGCATATAAAATCATGCTAGTATACTTTTCATAACTTGAAATACACATACACACATTCTAAGATAAGCTAAACACATCCATGCATGAGAGAAGGTAGAGAGAGCTACCTTGCACACAATCACACACTTTTCCCTTTAAAAGAATGCTTCCTTTTTCTGCCACACACACAAAAGTGTGGGGATACTTTCTCTTGGCCTAGACACAATTTATGGAAGCCAATTAGGTTCATGAACTCAATTCTAAGGTTATACAATTTGCTTAGACACTAGGTTGGCTTATAACCTCATTATGGTTCCATAATTGCACCCAATGAAGCAAAATCCCTCAAATAACTTCTAGGCTCCATTCTTTCCTTTCAAATATGATTCTTGACTCCTTTTTAGCCTTTCGGAGTCATCACACAATTAAAACAAAAAGCCTAATTACATGTTGCTTTTTTAGGTCATAATATAAAACCTAAAGCACCAACTCACTTTCTATGGGTTCTAAATTTTTTCCAAGGCCTCCCCTCATTTTTATTTATCATATATGACTCAAGAATGAGCTTAGAAAAATTTAAAACTCTCCCTAGCTAGGAGAACCCCCTTAGGCCGAGACAAGGAGCATTTTAGCCTTCTTGGAGCTTTCTTTGTTTCTCAAGGGAAGAAGCATATGGGGAGCATCTTAAGGATCTTAGGAGCCCATTTAAAATCTTAATTAAACCTAGGAATCATCATACAAAATCATATTTTATAAGGTACATTTGAAACCCTAGAATTTGCATATTAAAATCTAATGGTTTTTTTGTTAATTCTCTTTGCATATTCTTAATCTCCACACCCTTTTTCCTTAGATTCATCCTTGGTTCTGCCTAAAAATCAACTCCTCCTAGGGTTCCTTAGGTGTGTCAAATTGGAGAACAAGAGGAACCAAAAATAGCAACCATAGGAAGAGAAATTACCAAGTTTTCTTGTTTTTTCTTGCTTGAATCTTGCTTTCTCCAAACTCTTTTCTTTAAATCCCAAATTTCCCTTAAGTTTTCCCCTTAAATCAAATTTGTAAACTTCATTTTAATCAAAGGAAACAAAGGAGAATGAAGGAGAGGAGGTGTGGATGGAAGAAAGCATGAAAAACTACCATGGAAGCATACCTTTAAGCTTGGATTTCTCCTTCTTCTTCTTCCTCTCTTATGCACCTAAAACCATAGCTCCCTTCTCTAAAATTGGACAAAAATTTTTGAGTCTAAATAAGGGAGAAAGTGGGGTGCCACCTATATATAGAGGGAGGAGGAAGCATTTTTCAAAAATTCTCATTTTTCCCTTCATTCTTTGCATTATTGTTTCTCCTTTGTTTTAGCTCTGTTCTGAGAACTGTCTTTTCTATTATAAAATTTAGGTTCCTAATTTAATAAAATGCCTTTGGAATCACTCAAATCAGAGTTAAAACCTTTTCGAATGAATCTATCAAAGTTTAGGTACACTGACGTTGGAAAACATTCATCGGAGGAGATTTAACTATCCTGGGGCTTCCTATGATTTTCAAGGCCTCTGAGAACCTTGAAGAACTCAAAACTTTCATTTAAAAAGCCCTCTATATGAATTCTAAAATTTACTCAAAATTACGAAAATGATATTACGTTTCGTAAGATTTTTGTCAAAATTTGTTTCTTTATTCTAGCTCCATTTTTTCTTCTGTTTGAGGCTAGGATTCTCATTTTTAGGAGTGTAGAATGTTACTCACATTTTTTGGGATCTTAACTACTTCATTTCAGAGGAATTGCTTTGAAAATGCGCCCTTTTTTGTCGTTTAACAAAAACCAAACATTACAACAATAATGAGAAATATTTTTTGCTATGGCGAGGCTTATTTACTGAAACAAATAGCTTTAATTTTTGGGTTTAAAACTCACGAGGCAATGAGGGTTTTGGGGGATCTGATCCTTTTGGGGGAGATTCTGAAGAGGAAACACACAAAAGAGCTAGGATTTAAAGGCAAGAAGTTTGGATTGAAGATTGAAGGCTAAATACACATATTATCACTGAGTTTTATGATTTTCTACCTTTCTTCTTCTATGGATTCTTGTTTCTTTAATTCTTCTGTTTGGTTTGTATTGTTCAAAGCTTTGTGTGGTTAGATTTTATGGATCCTAGGTTTTCATGAACCTATTGCCATATAATTGAGATTGTGTAGAGTTAATTTGGTTTGATCTTGAATTTGAGTCCTTAATCTAGTTTATATAGTTTATTTAAGAGTTTGGCCTCCTCTTTCATGAAATTTGGGCTTTAAGATTAGCTCTTGAAAAAAGAAAAATCTTAATAGACCATAGAATTAAGTAAACCTAATTTTGTTCTTAGTTGTAGAGATATATCTAAGGAACCCAAGTAGTTTAAAAAGATTGAGCATAATTTACCTAATTAATTGTGAAAGAGATCTACAATTAAATAGGATAAAAGTCAAAGTGGTTTGAGAGATACTTAGGCTTAATTTAATTCCTTAACTTTGATATCATTAATTAAACTAATTAATTGATTGACTTAATTTTTGGCAATAAAGGGATAGGAAACCTAGGATACTTCTTAGTGTTAATTCTCATTAGAACAATTCTAAACACTTAATTTATTATTTCAATTTTATTTTATTTTATTATGCAGGTATTTTGGTATATTTCTTGACTTAAACGAACATAAAACTTCTTAGGATTGACTTCATCTAAATTAATTTCCTGTGGGACAACCTTGATCTACTGTATTATGTACTTAATCCGTAAGCTTGCAAAATCCATTGCAAAATTAGTGATTATCAAGTTTTCTAACACCATTGCTGGGGAATTAAATTAGATTGTTTTGGACTAAATAGGTTCTTAGTAGTTTTAGTTCAAGATTTTTGCTAGTTTAGTTAAGCCTTTTTATTATTTGGACTTAAATTCTAGCTATATTGCCTAGTAGGTACTATAGTTTATGCCACTAAGGTGAAATCTAAATTGAGAACCAAGTTAAAGACAAGAAGTGTTCAAGAGATTCTAGATGAGAGTTCATCTATAAAACTCACATTTATTGAAGAAGAGTTGGAACAAATTGAGAATCAAGAGAAAGCTCCAGTTGAATAAAGGAGTGAGCTTGTAATATTTGATTTTTTTTTGAAAATGAGAGAAAATGCAAGAAACTAACATATGGTTTCTCCATAAATGTACGAAATTCATCGGATACAAAAGGAAGTCCCCCAAAATGAATTAATTAAGGTCCTAAAAAATTGAAGTAGCATTCTAGACTCTTAAAAATGAGAATCCTAGGCTCAGATAGAAAGAAAAATGGAGCTAGAATGAAGAAACGAATTTGAACAGAAAGTTGATGAAATGATATTTTCGTAATTTTGAGCATATTTTGGAATTCTCATAGGAGTGCTTTTTAAATGAGAGTTTTGAGTTTTCCAGAGTTCTCGGAGGCCCTGAAAACCATGGGAAGCCTTGGGATAGTTAAAACCCCTCCAGTGGACGTTTTCCAATATCGATTGACTCAAACTTTAACGGATTCATTCGAAAAGATTTTAAATCCAATTTGAGTGATTCTAAAGGCATTTTAGTAAACTGGAATCTAAATTTTATAATGAAAAAGATGATTCTTAAAAAGAAGCTAAAAGAATCAGAAACAAACATGCCAAGATGAAGGGGCAAAATTAAAATTTTTGAAAAGTGTTTCTTAAACTTGTTTATATATATGAGGCACCCCATCTCCTCCTTCATTTAGCCACATTTGTTTCTACCCTAAATTAGAGAAAGAACCTTAAGGGTGAGGTGCACAAGAAGGAGGCAAAAGAAAGGAGAAAAACAAGCAAGAGGTATGGATTTTCTTGGCTTTTTTCATGCTTTTTCTTTAGCAACCCTCTTCTTCTCCATTTCCCCTTCTTTCCTACAGTTCCATTGAGATTTTTGGATTTGTTTTGAGGGAAGAACAGAGGGAAAAATTTGGATTTAAAGAGAGGAAGCCAAGGAAAGGAAGAAACAAGCAAGAAATCAAAAAAAAAAAAGGTAAAACCTCCATCCTATGGTAGCTACTTCTTCTCCCCTTTCTTCCTTGGTTCGTCCAACATATGGAGGTCTAAGAAGGCTTGGATTTTAGGCAGAACCAAGAGTGAATCCTAGAAAATTGGGTGTGGAGAATGAGAATATGTAAACAAAATTAATAAAGAACCATTAGCTTTCAAGATAGCAAACCTAGGGTTTTATGGACTTTCTTGAAAATCTGATTTAATGCAATTGTTCCTAGGCTTAAATGAGTGTTTGGATGAGCTCTTGAGATCCCTAGAAGGCTCCTTATATGCATCTTCCATTAAGAAAACAAAGCAAACTCACTTGGTGTCTCCTTGGCCCATAGCCACAGCTTAGAAAGGTTGGACCACCAAGGGGTAGTTTTAATTTGTTCCAAACTTATTTTTGAGTCATATATGATGGAAGAGGATGAGAGGAAGTCTTGAAAAAAGTTTAGAAGTCATGGATAGTGAGATGGTATCATAGGTTCCATATTATGACTTAAAGAAACAACACCTAACTAGGCTCCTTGATTTGATTGTGTGATTACTCCAAGAGGTTTAAATGGAGCTAAGATAATGTTTTCTTAAGGTTGCTTCATTAAGTGCATTATGGTACCATAAAAGAGGCATATGAGTTACCTAGCTTTTCTAATGAATGTATGGCTTTAGAATTTGATTCAAGAATGTAATTGGCTTCCATATGATGTGTCTAGGCCAAGAGAAATAAGCCTCACATCATTGTGCATGTGTGGCCGAGAGAAGGAGCATAATTCCAAGAGAAAAAGTGTGCTTGTGTGACAAAGGTAGCTCTCTCCACTTTCTCTCATGCATGAAAAGTGTTCTAGCATGTGAATGTATTATGGAACCATGATATTATAATATGCTTTTCAAATGATACTTAGTATGTGTGCTTGGGTTTGCTTGAGTGTGGTGAAGCCAAAAATCCTTAACCATGGTGAGGATGAGGCAAGAACCCTTAAAATTGCTTGAGAAAAAGTAAAGAGTCTCCCAAGAGTGAGGTTGAGTCAAAACCTCTTAGAGAAAATGGGTGAGGCAAGTCCAAATTCCATAAGAGAATGGGTGAGGCTAATTCACTTACTTGGAAAAACTATGTATGCTTTGTATGACTTGTTCAAATGCCAAAAATGCTTGAATGATTGTACAGTCCCTGATGCTCATGCATGCATTTTTAAGACTTATTTTGCATTCTTTATATGTGATTGAAACGGAGATGAGCTATTAGGATTTTTTGAATCTCATTCCCTCCTTTCCAATGTCTTAACATGCTAGGTGGAGCAAATGAACAAGGTAATGGAAGCCACCAAGTTGGGAGATGAGAGTTTAGTATCAAAATGCCTAGTTTTATCTCTTTTGTGGCCATACACATGGCATATGATGTAATCCTATGATGGAGTTGTCATGTAATCATTTGAACATGTGTAAATACTCATATATATGATGTATGAATCCATATGCATGATAAGCATAATTTGGGTATAGAATGACAAGACTAGACATATGCATTCTTGTGTATATCATAGGTTAGATGAGTGAGTTTGAGAAATCTGGGTTTGTGCATCTTTGAGACAAGTTTAGAATGTCATTTTGGTGCATTCCCACGTGCTCAAGTGGCCATGGTTTCCTTGGAGCTCCAAATGGACCATTTGGACCCTTTGTAAGACTTAAAAAATGACCATTTCACAACCCAATATCAAAATTTGACCAAATGAAGGAATTTGCCCATGAAATTTGGCATACTTATAGATCTTATCTAAAGCTTTTTGGAAAACCAAAGAGCATATTATTTGGAACTCTATGGAATTAATTATGAATTTCCAAAGTTGGCATTTTTCTATTGAACTGATGCAGACACTATTTATATGGTTAAAAACTTGGGCTGTGTCATTTGTGAGCCATATGATGTCTAATGCTCATGAAATTTTACAGAAATAAACTAGATATGATAATCTTTCCATGGCCACTGAGATCACCCCAATTGGGCATCTGAGAAGGGAGATATGAAATTTTGAAGTTAGAGGACAGTATTAGTAATGACAGTCAACCTCTGGTACTGTTCTATCAATTTTTGCTAGCTAGTAGCCTTTGTTGTGGCCTATATTTATTTTTACCATAAATTAGACATTTGTATCTTTCAAAATGGTAAAGTGTGTATGATTTTAATTTTTCTATAATTAGTTATAATTTTTCAAAGTTCAGGCACAGAATCTGGAAATCCTACCTTATGCTGCACCATTGGATTTCATGCATTCCATCCCCTTGCACAAGTTCTAGGCCACTTCTTAGGATGGTTATAAGTTTTATTTATGTATTTAAATATAAGAATGAGATGAATGAGTCTATATGGCCTACAAGACACTGAATAAAAAAATTTATCTATGATGTAATGTAATTTAATTGTATTTTTTATGGCTTTTCTTTGAAAATGTCATGTGCTTCATGGAAATAAGCCTATAAATGGTATGAGATAAGCTATATGATTATGGTGTTACACAGCTTATACTGAAGAACAAGGGACAATTCAAGTAGAAGAAGAAAGAAGAGTTCTAGTCATCGCAAAAGATGAATATGAGAGGCTAGGAGTTAACAACTTCCTCAGTCATAACAACCGTAGGTATCAAAGTCCCAAAATTTCAAGCAAATAATTTTGAGATCAAATAAATGGCACTACAAATGTTGTAAATGAACAGACAGTTCAGTGGCGCCTACCATGATGACCTAAATAGAATCTCCTTTCTTTCTTAGAGGTGTGTGATTCATTTAAGTAGAATGGAGTGCCAAAAGACATGATTTGATTGTGGCTTTTCCCTCTTTCTCTATAAGGGAAAGCCAAAGAGTAGTCGAATAATTTACCGGAGGGTACAGTAAAGATATGGGAGGATCTTGAAGAGAGATTCCAAGCATAATTTTTTCCCCATGACAAGATAGTTGATACTAGAGTAACTATTATTAATTTCATACAACAACTGGGTGAGAATTTAGATAAAGCATAGAAAAGGTTTAAATAACTTGTCAGATAATGTCCTAGTCATAATTAGGACAAATGAGTTTTAGTTCAAACATTCTGTTCACGGTTGACTCTAGAGTCCAAAACATTAATGGATTCCATGATAAATGGAGGTACTGGGATAATGTGATAAAATGTTTGGATAATCTTGTAGCAGAATATGCACAGTGTTCTTATGAGCAGCAACTAGTAAAAATGGTTAAAAGGAGTTTAAATGATGCCACTTCTCAAATAGTGGCAATACTGGCAACAATGAATAAACATTTTGATCAATTAGAAATCTAAGTTCAAAAAAATTGTAGCTATACAGGAGTTAATGCAGTGCACATGCTGACTAATTCTTATGACTACTGTAGGGAAGCACATCTTTCTGAATTTTGTCTAATAAGGGCTATCCTTGAGTCTTACGATTATACTAGATGTAATATCCTATGATTTAGAAATCTAAAATCATTCCTAAATAGTGAAATAAATTACTTATAAGGGGTCACAGGTCTAGCAAAAGTCAATATGAATTATGAGAAATTTAAATCAAAATTGTTTGATTAATGAATAAGGACCTCCAAGTAAAGTGAATTGAGGCCAATTGAGATTAGAATATTAATTAGAACATTTAAAAATGTGGTTAAGAGCCTTAAAATAGCCCAAAATTGGAGCCAAAATAATTGAACAAATTTAAGGAATACTGCAATGACATAATCATAAATTTGGGTAACTTTTTGAAAACTTAAAGGATGGAGCTTTAAATGGAAAATTTAAGTCTTTTAGGATTCTCAGAGGCTCTAAAAACTATAAGAACCTCTAGAATGACTAAAACTCCTCTAATATGCGATTTAGGTCATCAGTTGACCAAAACTTTGATTGAACAATTTGATAAGGTTTTAGATCCAATGTGTGAAACCAAAGGCATTTCATGAATTAGAGGATCTAAATTTTATAATGGAAAAGATGATTCTTAAAAAGGATTTGAAATGAGTTCAAATGGAGAAAGCAAGGTTGTAACACCATAATGACTTAACTCCAACTCATCTCCCTCTAGGCTTGATTCCATATGATTTCCCAAAGAAAATGACCAAAATTGGAGTATTTTACTACTTTAAGTCAGGATTTAACAGGTCATATTTTGCCCCGTGGGTCCTGTGAACCCATCATTCACATTCTCTACTCAAAAAACATTTATGCAACTTGTACATAACCTCAAAAAACTCATAAACCACGGATATGAAGCCAAAAACCAAGAAAATGCAATTTCTCACATGAGCCCAAAAGTCAGATTTTTGGCTCTAATTTTGAAAAAATCATAACTAATTATAGAAAAATGGAAATGAAGCAAATCATAGCTCTCTAGAAATATTTGGATGTTAAATTCACACTAAAAATAACTCCAACCACAATCTCAGCATTGGGACTGTGTTTGACATCAAAAAAGAGACAGAGGTCCAACTGTCCCTGGTACTGGTGCAGCTTGCTGTCATGAACTTCGAAAATTTGTAACTAATTCCAAAAAAATCTAATATGGACAAACTATACCAATTTGGAAAGCTACAGATGTTAAATAGAGGGAAAAAATAAGTTTAGATCATTTCCATAGCCCTTGGACCTCAAAAACTGATGGAACAGTAATGAAGGTTGGATGGCTTCCCTGATACTAACACAGAACTTCAGAAAGTTCATTCTCCCTCTACAGACCTCTGATTGAGGTGCTTCTAGTTGGTATAGGTCACTGTGGATATCTAGTTTATACCCATAAAATTTCATGACAATAGGACACTGTTTGGTCCATGAATGACATAGATTTATTTTCGAACCTAGTTGCACAGTACAATAACTAAAATCAGAAAATTCTCTAATTTCAAAAATTCACCAAATATTTCCTAGACCTCCAAATAATACCCACTTTATCTTCTCAAGAAGCTCTCAATAGATTCTAAAGGCATGCCAAATTCCATATCAAGAAGAGCTCATTTGGCCATACTTTGATCGAGCTCACAAATATGGCGGTTTTGGCACCCAACATGGTTCAAGGTGGGTCCAAATGGCCTCCTACATGTTCTAACATCTCTTGAGAAAGTTTGAAAGTATAAACATAGCATACTCAAGTGGTCCAAATCAATACACATCTCAAACTCACTATGCTACGGGCCAAAATACATTTTTAAATGTAAGCCACAAAATGGCCAAATTCTATCTTTTCATTGCTTTGACTTGCTCTACAGTTCATATATCATTTATACATATGTTTACATTTGCTCACATATTTACATCTCAAAAATAATAGGTTCATATTCATTTTGGCACCTCTTTACAACAAAAGAACTAAAATAACTACACAACTCCCTAAGCATGCTCAACTAGGCTCCTTGGTGTGCACTTGGTTCTCCTTGAGCTCCACCTAACATGTTAAGATGGCAGAGGGAAGGGGGTGAGATTCAGAGAATCTTAATAGCTCATACTTATTCAAGAAAGCAATCAAGGCATATAAACAAGTCCAAGCATGCAAACCATTCACAATTACACAACACATGCTCTCCATGCCATGAATATCATATCATTGCCAAGAATAAGCTCTAGGGACTTTTGGTCTAGCCTCACCCGAGTTTTTGAGACTTTTGGATTGGCCTTATCCTTGGTTTAGGAACTTTTGGCTCCACCTCACCCGTCTTAAAGGACTTTCGGCACCACCTCACCTGAACAATTTTCACAATTCATATCATAAGCATATTGGTACCAATGCATCAAGGCAACATCAAATGGCATGTCTCATCATACAAGCACATATACAAGCATACAATGACTATTACACATCCAAGAATGCAACAAGAAAGAGTGGAGAGCTACCTTATCGGCTAACACAAGCCTTCCCTTTTAATTTCTCTTCTTCCTTCTTAGTCCCACAAGCATAACTAGATGGAGTTGTTTTCTTTGAGCCTAGACACAATAAAGAGCATGGAATTACTCGCTTATAACTCAAATAAACACTCACCAAGCTAAGGGGCTCTTCATCGAAGCAAACCCCCACTACATATATAAGAAACTAGGAATTCTCTCTCTAGAATTCCACTCACTCTCCTTCCTCTCTCAAGATCTCAAAAAGGAAAGCAAAGAAGAAGAAGTGAAGATACATGAGTTCTAGCCTTCTTCAAGAGTGGTTTTTCACTTTCCCTCTTTTGAACCAAGCCCAACTTAATAACCAAAACCATAGAAAGAGAGGGCAAAGAGAGAAGAATAACATGCTAAGAAGAAAAGCTATGGAAATCTCAAGCTTTCTTACCTTTTTGCTTGTTCTCCTTCCTTCTCTAGGTCTCTCTCTCTCTTGGTCGAAGCTTAGGTCGGTTAAAGGAGAAAGAATGGATCTGGATGTTTTAAGAAGTTAAATTCTCTTTTTTCACGTTTTTCTGTACTAACCCTCGCTATAGCGAAGAATAACCCTCGCTACGGCAAGCACGTATCAGTCCCAAACCCCTGCTTTCGCTATGGCACGCGCTACGGCGAGCACCGCCCTGGTTTTTATATGGGATGGCCGCACTCGCTATAGCTATACTCTTTTTCACTATAGCGAATAGGTACATTCGCTATAGCTAGGCTATAGCTAGCAGACTTAGAAAATTTTCAGCCTTCCAAAAATTTTCAACTTTTTTTTTTCTTTTTCCCGATTGTTACAAAGGTTTAAGGACACAGTTGAAATTTTGAAAATGTTATAAAATAGCCCATCCCTTTTTATATATCATGACCCACCTTTCATTCACCCTAACTAACTTTCTTATAGCCAAAAATAGAACCAAGGGTAGTCTTGAGTGGCGTATAAGAAGAGAGAGCAAGGGAGGAGGAAAACAAGTTTGAAAGGGTAAGAATTGGTCACTTTTTCATACTCTTTCCTTCACAAATGTTCTTCTTCTTTTTCTCCTATCTTTCTCCATGGTTTTGAAGCTCTAAATGGTGGTGTTTTATGGCTAGTTCAGTAAAAGGAAAGGAGAGTTTGAAGGAAACCAAAGTAACATAAGAAACACCACTTGGTTGAGAATCAATTAAGGTATATTTCTCCATGGCTAAGTTACTCTTCTTGATTCTTACATGTATTCACTATTTCGACCAATATAAGAGCACTATGTAAGGGGTTTTATTTTGACCTAAACTTGATAAAAATTGGGGTTTGAAGCTTAAAAAATCATGTGGAAGCAATAGAACTCAAAAAGAGGCTATAAATGACAAGCTATAGAAATTAGGGTTTTGGTTGCACCTAGGGATTTATAAAGCTTCCTATTGATGATTTAACTTATGTAAGAGCATGTTTAGATTCTTAAGGGATCTAGGAAGCTTCACAAGTGTCAATTTCCTAAGAAAAATAAACAAAACTCCATGGGTTCCTAATATGTGTGCTTTTTTTGTTAAGAAGGGAATGAAGCACCTAGGAAGAGTTTTATTTGATTCTAATGATAGAAATGGTCTAGATATGAATTATAGACACCCAAGGAACCAATGGTTTGAATTTAGAAACCATATCTTGAAAGTTGAAAGTTTAAGGTTCCTTTAGGCATAAAGAAGTAACTTGATGTTTGGCTCCTTGAATTGAGTTTGTAATGACTTTAATGAGTTTAAATGGAGCTATGTGACTTAGATTGAGTGAGAAATTAGAGCCAAGATGATGAATTATATGAGTTGCTTCATTATGTTTTTGTATGGAACCATACACATGCCATAAGCTAGAAGTAGTTTGTGAAGAGTTTATATAAGGCTAGAGATGGTTCCAATGATGTATTTGTGTCTTGTTTGATGTGTCTAGGCCAAGCAAATTGAGCCTCCTCTAAGTGTGTGTGTGTGAAGCCGAACCAAGAAGCTAGGAATTAAAGGGAGAATTTGTGCTTCATGATCCAAAATAGCTCTTCATCCATTTTTGTATGCATTTCTTAGTTGTTTGATTGTCATTGATTACTTATATATATGTTTAGATCATAAAACATGCCTATAGCTATTGGTTTGATGTTTTAGTACCATTATGTTTCTTGATTTGTATTTTGAATGTAAGATAGCTCTTAATCAATGAGGTTATGCCAAAAGTCCCTTGAATTGGGTGAGGTAAAGCCAAAGGTCCCTAGGTAAGGGTGAGACAAGGCCAAAAGTCTCATGGAATGAGTGAGACTAAGTCAAAAGTCCTTAAAATAAGTGAAGCTATTCCAAAAGTGCCATATAATTGGGTGAGGTTAGACTAAAAGACATTAGAGCTCATTCTTAACATTGATAGACTCCTATAACTTTGAAAACATGTTATGATTGATATTTGGAAGCATTGGATGCATGCTTGCTTTTTTTTGACATGATAACATGCCATATATGCATTCTTGAAAGGGTGAATGAGCTATTGTGATTCTTTGAATCTCACTCTCCCCTACTTTATGTCTAACATTGTTTAGGTAACTCTTAATAAGCCAATAATGGAAGCCAAGAAGCTTAAATTATACTACTTTGACAATAGGATAGAAATTGATATCAAAGTATGGATGTATTTGTTATTTAAGTGATATGAACCCTCACTCATTTGTAGAAGTATGGAAATATGTTGTATGTACTATATTTGGAGCCAAATGTATGAGAATATAGGTTTTGACATTTTTGTGCCATGAAATGCATGTATATAAGGCCAAGTGAGAGAGTGGTTTTGAGTTCTATAATGATTTGAATCTATTATGATGCTTCTATATGCTGTATTTGAGGTTTCAGATGTGTTCAAATGGTCACTTACACAAGGAGAAGTTATTTTGAACCATTTGAACCTACTTGTGCACAATTTTAAGTCATATTTTTCCCCTAAACCAAAACTAGATCAAATGGATGAATTTTGGCATGAAATTTTGCATACATTTATATCTCATTCAGAGATTTTCATAGAATTAAAGAACATAATTTTTAGAGTTTTATATAATTTATTATGAGTTTTCAAAGCTAGCTGGATTATGCAGAAACTATCAGTGCACTGTTCATTTGGTCAGTCTGTATTTGAGGGGCCAAATGAAGTTCAATGCTCATGAAATTTTAAAGTAATATGTTTGGCATTATAATCTTTCCATATCTACCAAGATCACTCAAGTTGGAGCTCTGTATCTTGAGATATAAAATTTTAAAGTTCCAGGTCTGTACTTGAGCAAAATTTTGATAGTGGTACTATTCTATTAGAATTTTGTAGACCAAGTGATATTTTTTTGCTCTAAATTTTTCATAGTAGTTAGATTATGTCCTGAGCTTTTCATATAATCCTATTTTGTATGATTTGAAGTTTTCTAGCTCAAGTTATAAAATTTTGAAGTTATCACAGAATTGTGGAAGCTATAGAAATAGATGCATATAGTGCTATCTTGATGTGCTTTGCTCAAACCTAAATTCCATTCTTCTTTTTATGATGTTTGTATATGAACAAGTGTATTAAGGATGAAATATGAGTTTGGTAAGCTAAAATGGTTCATTTGAGCAAAAATTAATTAATTTGATATTCAATGACGATATTTTTCGCTATTAAAAGTGCCACATATATGAAAAATGATATTGTAAGTATATTGTGATGTAGAAATTGTACTATCTTAATATGGTATTACACTAGAGATCCATAAAGGAGTCAAAATAATCTATACTCTAAGACATACAATCCTAGTTAAAGGAACCACCTAAACTTCTCATAAAGCTAGGGTGCATCCATTAATCAAACATCATCTTCTAGACTTAAACCAATAGCTCCTATGTGACCATTGGGATTTACACAACAGCCAATGCAACAAGTACCTATTCAAGAAAAGAAATTGAGAATGGAAGAGATGATGATGTAGTTTATGCTGAATAGAAGGCAATAATAAAAAAACATGGACATGCAAATGGGGCAATTGGCATTAGAGTTGAATATGATGAAGCAAGATAGATCACCTAGTGATATAGTTCCCAATCCTAGAAGAGAGGTAAAGGAGGAGTGTAAAGCAATCACCTTGCTAATGGTGAGCAATTGCCTGAAGTTTACAAGTCAAGGGAGGAATCAGTATGTGAAAGGGATCAAGTAGTTTCAAAGCAAAGTGTAGAGTTAACTAATTCGGAAGAGAAGAAGGAAGAGTTAAGTAAAGAAGAGAAAAATGGAGGTCTAGAGAAGGAAGATAAAAGTAAAGTTAGGATAGTGGAACCTCAAAGAAGAGTGCCTCCCTTTCCTTTTCCACAAAAAATTCAAAAGAAAGCTTTAGAAGAGAAATACAAAAAGTTTCTCCAAATATTCAAATAACTCTATATTAACATTCCATTTGCTAAAACTTTGGAGCAAATGCCTTTATATGCAAAATTTTTGAAGATGTTGAGTGAATGAGTTAGGCACCATGATGCTTATAGAAAAATAGAGCATGACAATTCTTAACAAATTACCTCTTAAGCTATAGGATCTGAGTACTTTCTCAATGCCATGTGTTATTAAAGACAAATTTGAAGGAAGGGCTTTATATGACCTAGGATCAAATGTGAATTTAATGCCACTTGCAATTTTTGAACAACTCTAGCTTGAGGAAGTATAATCTACTTCAGTTACTCCTTAACTAGCTTATCGGAGCTTATCTAGGCTAAAGGGTATTATTGAAGATCAAGGTGGATAAGTTTATCTTTCTAGTTGACTTTATCATCTTGGATATACCAGTTGATAGGAAGCTACCTCTTTTGTTGGGTAGATCCTTCTTGGCAATTGCTCGAGCTTTCATTGATGTAGAGATAGGTGAAATCAAGCTGAGAGTAGGGGATGAAGAAATTCTTTTAATATGAACAAGGCCATGAAATTCTTTGATTATATAGATGATTGTTTTCCGGTTGAGATTTATAAGGAATGCATTCACGAAGCACTGGAAACATATAGAGAGAAAGAATCACTGGAAGTATTACTACATGAGATTAACATAGTTGAACAACATGAGATTGATGAATGTAAGATGATGATACATGAAAATCCCTGATGGTCAAGTTCTTCGAGGAAATTCAAACCATTAGAGTTGGAGTCTATAGTGGCTCTATCAAAGAAACCTTTTATTGAAGAACCTCTAAAGTTAATATTGAAATTGTTGCCTTTTCATTTGAAGTACACTTATTTGGGCATAGATAATTCTTTACTTGTTATTATTTCTGCTTCTTTGAATGATGAACAAGAGCAAAGGTTGATTAATGTGCTTAGAGCTTACAAGAATGCTATGGGGTGGACAATTGTAGATGTAAAAGGTATTAGTTCAATGATAGTGATGAATAAAATCTTATTAAAAGATAAGCATAAAAAATCCATAAAGGGGCAAAGGTGGCTAACCCAATCGTCAAGGAAGTAGTTAAGAAAAAGATACTTAAGTGGTTGGATAAAAGGATCATATACCCTATCTCTGACAGTAGTTTGATTAGCCCAGTATAGTGTGTACTAAAAAAAAGAGGAATAACAGTGGTGGACAATGATCAGAATGAGTTTATCTCTACTAGAACTATTACTAGGTGGCGTATTTGCATAGATTATAAAAAGTTAAAGGCTGCACGCAAAGATCACTTTCCGCTCCCGTTCATTGACCAGATGCTTGATCATTTGGCCAGGAAGCAATCTTTTTGTTTCTTGGATGGATATTCAGGATACAATTAAATAACAATTGCCCCAGAAGATCAAGAAAAGACAACATTTGCTTGC
The DNA here is from genome assembly GCA_026724425.1 of Erythrophleum ivorense. Taxonomy (NCBI): domain Eukaryota; kingdom Viridiplantae; phylum Streptophyta; class Magnoliopsida; order Fabales; family Fabaceae; genus Erythrophleum; species Erythrophleum ivorense. The sequence goes on from JAIUCV010000966.1 coordinate 19,303, forward strand.
TGTTATGGTATCTTTGCATTTTGAAGGATGCCCTTTAGGCTATGTAATGCTCTTGCCACTTTTCAATGCTGTATGATGTCAATTTTTACAAATTGCATTGAACATACAATGGAAGTCTTTATGGATAATTTCTCTATTTTTGGAGAATCATTTAAAGTGTGTTTGGCAAATTTAGAACAAGTTTTGAAGAGATGTGAAGAAAAGAATTTAGTATTAAATTAGGAAAAATGTCATTTCATGGTCACTAAGGGAATTGTTTTAGGTTACAAAGTCTCTAAACATGATTTGTAAGTGGACCGTGCTAAAATTGTAGTGACTGGGCAGCTTCCATCACCCACTAATGTTAAGGGAGTCTGAAGTTTTCTTGGTCATGCTAGTTTTTATTGCCAGTTTATCAAGGACTTTTCAAAAATCACAGAGTCTCTTTGTAGACTTTTGGAGAAGGATATGCCCTTTGATTTTATTGATGAATGCTTAAGAGTGTTTAAAGAGCTAAAGCAAAGGTTGATCATCATGTCCATTATAGTAGCTCCTGATTAGAGTCATCTATTTGAACTCATGTGTGATGCAAGTGATTATATAGTAGGAGTTGTGCTTAGACAGAAGAAGGGCAAGGTATTTCATCCAATCTACTATACTAGCCAAACTTTGAATGGTGCTCAAGTAAATTATTCCACAACTCAGAAGGAAATGTTAGTTATGATTTTTGGATTTAGTAAATTTCATGTTTATTTGATGGGTGCTAAAGTGACTGTGCATATTGATCATACAACCATTAAATACTTGTTAAGTAAAAAAAAGTCAAAACCTAGGCTAATTAGGTAGGTCCTTCTTGATTCTCACTCCCTTTCCTATCTACTATATGCACATCAAATTAAGATTAATTGCATGATTAATAATAAAAAAATAAGGTTTAAAGTTATTACAATTGATTAATATAGGAAAGAGTGGGAAAATTTGAACCTTGGTATCATTAGAGTTATTAATTAAGCAACTACCACTAATTGAATCTACAAATGATTATAATTATCAATTAAGATCTTTAATTCATCATACTACTAATTTCAACTTACAAAACCTCTTATAAATATTCCTAAGTCATTACATAATATTATTATAGTAAATCTCAAGATTTTTAGGTTAAAAATAGGATTTTGGGAACCTTCACCGCGACTTGAACGTTCTCCATCACAGCTAAGTTGGTTATTGGAACCTAAAAACTAAGTTTGGGGACTTCCACCGCGACTTGGTACATCGACGCCATAGCATAAGTGGCTATTATAACTCAAAACTAAAATTTTACACCTTGTACTGTCGTGGAGTGCTCTTAAGTACCTACTGTTCATATTTTCATGATTCTCATTGTGGTGAGCCTATATGGCACCATAGCAGAATAGCCTCTTGGGACTCAGCACTCAATTTATTCCACTTGCGCTATGGTAGGCCATCCTTGTGTTGTAGCGAGCTAATTTACTAGAACTTACAATTTCTCTTCCCTTGATTCTCGTAGCAACTTTACGTCTCGCATCGCAGTGAATCTACTCTTTGTTACCTTCCCTGGGCAACATTTTCATTTTATGCCGCGACACTCTTCACCTCTGCCTGAAACTTGCCACAACTTAGCCCATTTTGGCTGTGGCCCAACTACCACCTGCACTTAAACTCTCCTAATTTTGTCCCAAACACTCTAACACTCCTTCCATTGGCATCCTAAAGCTATTGTACCTTAATTTGTAAGGCTCTAATATCTTTCATCTACCTGATTTACCCAACTTACCTATCATTACCAATTCAAGACTTAGGTGTTGATTCCTACTCATCTAACTACCATATATCAATAAGTTCAAACATTAATGATAGTAAAGGATTTATTAACTACGAACATTATCACTCAAACATAATTCCATTAGAGGTTCCATGCATCATTAATTTAAGTCAACATCTAATGTATCACATGATTATATTTCCAAATGGTAAACCATATCATAGGATCAATAAGGTTTCATATCAGCCAACCCTTATTCCATGATAGCAAAAATGGTGCAATTACACATATCCACAGGGCTAATGCTAAATGGCCATAAGACATCAAGTCATTCATCAATTATTAGTCAATTATAATCGCATGTGTTCAATCCCATGGTGATTATATTACATAACTAGTCCCTATACTTGGCAATTCATGATGAAATGTGGCAAATACATAAAAACTAATATTTTTGTTGCACGAATCTGACCTTACAAGGTTTCCAAACCTATGTGCTACCAAGCCATACAATATGCTTCCATTAATTTCTCCTTGCCACTAAGAGGTTCAGTCTTTGAAAATGTTAGCCCACAACCAGGGTAAGATATACAATATTAGTAACAAGAGAAAAATTTCATATATATGTATAGATTAATTAACATAATGCAATTATATAGAAAATATACTGAAGGCATAAATATTATCAGCAAATGAACTAGTTAGACTACTAGTGACTACCACCCCATACTAGTAATCACATATAATATGTTAAAGGCCAATAACACCAAGAGAGGCCCATCCATGGCACCAACTTCTAAATGAGTACAACCTGGGCTCAATGCATTTAGAGGTCTAATCACAACATAGTACTCATTGGAAGCATAATGCACAGGTGACAGCCACACCACAGCTCCACTATGGACTCACAAGGTCTAATCACAACATAATTCAAGTAGTCGACTAATCATTTAGCATTTCAAAATCATACACGTATAGTAAATATTAGATTAAAATGAGTATATACATGGAATTAGAAAATTAACCTCAACTACCTCAATGAAGCCAATTACTCTTCCTCTAGCTACCACCATGGTCTAAAGCACACTATGCTTAAGATAAGTATAGTTATTATCATTTAACTATCATTAGCAAGGAATTTTTCCTATCCACTAATTACTTTTAACAAGAATTCATTGAGAATTATGTACCTAAACTTCCTAAGGGTCTATTGCACCAATGCAAGGTCATGACATCAAAACTCACAATGGTTCAATCCCCCTCCTACATTTTTGCACATGCAAAAGCCATGCACCAAAAATGAATCCAAATGGAAAAATTCTAACATTTACACATCACAAAATGGAAGGAGACACTTATCCAATCCTTTAGTGACTCCCAAAATTTGGATTTGAGTCACCAAGCCCAAAAACTATAGTGTTTCACTTTCATATCCTTGTATTTTCGTAGTATAGTAAAACCCATTATGAAAATCAACCATAGGAGAAATTTTCTAGCAAAATAATACACAAAATGGAGGGAAAATACTTACCCAATCATCCCTCTTACTTCTAACTCTGAAAATCTTGTAATAATAATCCAAAGACCAAATTTCAGATTTGAGAAAGAGATGAAAATTCGCTAAACTAGATACTAATTAGACTAAAATGAAGAGGAGAATGAGATAGACATATTTTATATAGATTACCTTGGCCAAATCTTCTGCTAGAAGTGAGAAATGGTGAAAAAATACAGAAAACCCTAGCCTCCTCTCTTCCTATGAGAAAATGGAGTTCTCCCTTGCTTAAGATTGAGTTGGTTTATAGAATAGAGAATGAGGAGCTAAGTAAGTTAGGGTTTTAGATGGGCTTAGGCTAACCCTAAAGCCCAAAATCCACTTGGGTTCAGATATGTATTTATTGGGCCATACGTTGAAGGGTTTAATTAATGAAATGAGAGTTAAGATCTCAAGAAATGAGATTGGACCTTCTTATAAACTAGAAGTGGACTCTCTTATTTGGCTTATGGAGTAAATACATTGATCATAAAACCTAAATTAAATGTCCAACTGCCCTTATTTAATTCCTTAATTAAACCCATAACCATAATTAATATATCTCCATCTAGCAATAAGTAAACATGATTATTAGCTCAAAATCTCTTAAATAAACCCATTTCTTTAGAAACCTTATCTTCCCTATTTTTCCCAAATCCTTGTATTAGTTCTTTAATTCATCATACTTATCATTAATAAATTGTGGGGTGTTACACAAGTTGCTAATCATTTGTCTAGGTTAGTTTAAAAGTCTAAATGTATGGATAATGCTGTGATTGATGAGCAGTTATTTCTTATTAGAAGCTTGACTGATATTCCATGGTATATTGATATCGTGAACTATCTTATATGCAATGCCTTACCACCTGATTTAAGTCATTACCAAAAGAGAAAATTTTTGCATGATGTGACTTGTTATTTGTAGGATGAATATTTTCTTTTTAAAAGATGTGTTGATTCCTTGATTAGAAAGTGTGCACATGAAGTTGAGCAAGAGACCATTTTACATGCTTGTCATTCATTTACTTATAGGGGTCATTTTAGGGTTCAAAAGACTACACATTAATGTTAGAATCTGATTTTTATTAGCCTACATTGTTTAAAGATGCTAATAATTTTACTGTTAGATATGATAGATGCCAAAGAATAGGGAACATTTCAAGGAGGTATGAGATGCCAAAATCTAGGATCTTAGAAGTGGAACACTTTGATGTTTAGGGTATGGATTTCATAGGCCCATTCCCTTCATCCAAGGGTAATCATTACATGCCTGTGGTAGTGGAATATGTGAGTAGATGGGTTGAAGCTATGGCTTATTTAGCCAATGATACAAACACAATGATCAAATTTCTTAAGAAGAGTATCTTCACTCGGTTTAGGGTGCCTTGAGCTATTATTACTAATAAAGGCACTCATTTCTATAATAAATGGTTAAAGAATTTGTTGACTAAGTATGGGGTGCATCATTGAATGTCTCTGACTTATCATCCTCAGACTAATAGGTTGTGTGAGCTTACTAATAGAGCTATCAAAAGAATCCTAGAGAAAACTATTAATTACTTCAAAAAAGATTAGTTTGACAAACTAGATGATACTTTGTGGGCTTACTAAATTGCTTTTAGAACACCCAATGGGATGTTACCTTATCAACTTGTTTATGTAAAGGCATGCCATTTACCTTTGGAACTTGAGTATAAAACTTGGTAAGCTATTAAGAAGTTAAATCTTGATCCCAAACTTGCTAATACTCAAAGAATGCTTTAACTTGATGAATTGGAAGAATTTCGATCAGTATATGAAAATTTAAGGATTTATAAGGAAAGAACTAAGAAATGGCATGACCGGCACATTCTTCATCGAACCTTTGTACCCGAACAACAAGTACTATTATGCAATTTAAGGCTTAAGTTGTTTCCTTAGAAGCTCAAATTAAGATGGTCAAGGCCCTACACAATAATTTCTGTTGCATTAAATGGAGCTGTCAAGATTAAGGATGAAAAATTAGGTGATTAGTTCAAAAGCAATAGGCAAAGACTCAAGCATTACTTATGGGGAGAATGGGACCAACAAAAGAGGGTCGATAGCTTCACATCACCTTTTTGAGCATTTGGGATAGTTTGGCTGAAGACTATAAACTTAGTACTCTTGGAAGGCAACCTAAATCTTTTTCTTTTAGATTTTTGTCTTTAATTTTGTTTATTACGCTTTGAGTTTTAATAATTTACTTGATCTTGCAGGGTTTGGGGGGTACAAGAAAGGTTGAAAGTTCAAGACAATTTCTTTTGGAGGAAGCATTGCAATGAAGCACCTAGTTCAAGCAAGGAGTTCTTATTAACTGGGCTAATGTGTTTATTTTGTTTCAATTAATTTTAGTTTTTAAATTGAAATGAATTAGTTCGAGGGTTTGAACAGAGTAAGGCAGAATGTCTTCTTAAAATTCTCTAAGTTTCATCAATTTTAATTTTTGCCATAGCAAGTGTCCATTCTTGCCATTGTGAGTGTAGCTTGTTCAGGTTCTTGGTATAAAATTCAAAGAGTTTCTCATCATGGCATACGCAATTGCGAGAAATTTCATGTTTCAAATTCTTTTAAGTGTTTTCACTATTGCGTAATGCCTTTTTGCAATAGCAAGATCCTTTTTTCTTAAGTCTGGTACAAATTCTAGAGAGTTTCTCGCTATAGCCTTAGCTATAGCAAGACTCTTTAGGCTTACCAAGACCTACACGTGTTCTCCTTACTACAAGAGGACCACTTCGCAATTGCGAGATTAGGTAGTTTTGTTGCTTGGTACATATTTTAGAGAACTGCTTACAATTGCTTAGGCAATAGTGAGGTTCTTTGGTCATTTCAAATTAAGTGTTTAAAAAAATAAAATAGAATAATATATATAATAACAACAAAAACAAAAACAAAAAATAAAACAAAACAAAAAAATGTCTTTCTCGCTATCCCATATTTTTCTTCCTCATTTCTTCTTGCTCTATTTTCCTTTTGATTTCTTGTCAGCAATTGAACCCTTTTCACGCCATCTTCCTCATTGTTTAATCTTATTACAACATCAAGTATGTCTTATATTTATTCGTCTCTCTATTTTTTTTTTTGCACAAGATTCAAACTTTAAGGACTTAGGGTTTAGAAGTTGCTTTGCTTTGGTAAATGTAAGTTACTAGGATTGTAATAATGGGTGTAGATGTGCTATTCATGTCTCTCTTTACATGTGGTTTCATTTGTTCAAGTGTTTTGGACTCAAAAACTCATTTCTGCATATATTATTCTTTCTTGCTATTACAAGGATGAACTTGCTATAGTGAGTATGAACAAAAATTGCAAAATTCATATTTCTATTTCCCTGCACTGTTTGACTTGTTTTATTTCACTTCTTTTTCTTCAATAAGTTTGTTTACTCCTATTTTAACCCTAACTAACTTATTTTGATATAGGATTATCCTTAAAGTTCTTTATGTTTGAGAAACTATAATGGTTTTGCCTTTGCTTTTGTTTGCTTTGGTTTTGAAATATTAATGATTGGTTGTTTATTGAATTATTCAAGGATCAATTATTTATAAGAGGATGCTTGTTTATATTCTTTGTGCCTAACTGTTTGTTAAACTTATTTCTATACTATCTTAATTTTTCACTCTCTATGCAAACTTTATGGCACCCAAGAAGCAAGCCAAGACAGTTCAAGCATCCACCTCCAAACAAAAGAAAAAGAGTTATGACAAGGATCAATTTGCCTCTGCATAAGTTGAATTTCATTTTGAGTAGAGATTTTTGGATCGAGGCCTCACTAAAGATAGGTATTATAAGCCTCATCCACTGAACCTCACTTTTCGTGACTTTGAATGACACCATCTACAAGGCTTTCCTAAGAAGCCTATGCATCGCATTCCTATGATGATATAAGAATTTTATGCAAATTTTAAAGACACTAAAGAAGATGAGGACAAATATTATTGGCAAACTGCATGGGTTCATATAAATAAGAAAATCATTCAAGATATTTATGAGTTGCTTGATGTTGAGCATTGTGTATTTGAGGCCTATATAAAGGATCAGTAGTGTACTCCATAAAAGGATGTTAAAGTCACAATAGCCAATGAAGGACGAGTTCAATTGACTAATAAAGTATATATTATAGCTCAGTTGAATAAACCTACTTGTTATTGGCTTTAGTTTATTTCAAGCAATATTATGACAAGCTCCCATAGATCAAACATGACTCAGGAGAGAACTCTTCTTACATATTGCTTTATGATGAGAAAGTAGGTGAATATTTCCTGCTTTATGATTTTGAACTTTAAGCAAGTGGCACTTTCTAAGAGGGCGAGTTTGGCTTACCCCCATATGTTTACTGAGTTTCTTCAAATGAGGGGTCGGGTGTCCAAAAATAGTGCACAATTTAAATCCAAGGGTGCCTTCAAATATGATAATATGAAAGATGAGCCTGGGAGACCTAGAAGACCATAAGCACAAGAGCAGCAGGAGATACCTCCACTTCTGCAAGAGTAAGCACTGGAGCCCATGGTTCATGATGCACCACCTTATGCATAGTTTGAGGGCTGGGTGAGAGAGTCAATTAAAAGATTAAAAGGTCATGTGCTTTTTATGCAAGAGTAGCTGTAGATGTTATTGGATTATCTAGTGCCCAACCCTTTACTACCACCTCCACAAGCGCCTCAATCTTCCATTATTATCCTTTCACAAGATTCAACTTCCTAGGATGTGCTTGGATCCTTTGACCCTTAGTGTTTAAATTTTCTAATTGCTTTATTTTCTTTTTTGGATAACTGTATATGGATGATTGTACATTCTACTATAACTTTCATGACTTTTGTTAAGCAGTACTATTAATTTTCTAATTGCTTTATTTTCTTTTTGGATAACTATATATGGATGATTGTACATTTTACTATAACTTTCATGACTTTTGCTAAGTAGTACTATTGCCATCTTTATTGAATACATTAGAAGTCCACTCACTCTTTATTTCTTAGTCTTTTGTCTATTTCTTTCTAATAGATACAGGTTTTGCTAAAGTCTCTCTCCCTTCTTGGGTCTTTCTATCAGGGGAGTCTCTATCTGTCTCTCTATTTTACTTTTGTTTTTCTTTTTCGGTTATTTCTCTCCTTAACATTGAGGACAATGTTAATTCTAAGTGTGGAAGAGGGGGATAAATTTTGTGACACTCTTGAGTTAGTATGTGAATCTCTTTTTGATAATTAGTATATCATTTGCTTAGTACTAATAAAAAAATATTTTAGAGAAAAGATGATTAGGATATGTAGTTAAACATATTGTCTCCCCAATTTTGAACAATGAATTTAGATTTAGTTTCTCCTTTTGCACTTGATGAATGCAAGATGAAGAATTGGGAGATTGAGTAAACTTAATCAAATTAATCAATTAATGTAATTTCTATTGATTTTTCATAATTGAAACACTTACTCAATGAGATGGTAATTGTAGTAATTTAGTTTTTTTATATATAACCTCAATTTTTTTTCTTTGATAAATCCAATATATTTACTTACGGATGGATGTCTAATTATTATTTAAGAGAGAAATTATTTGGTTATATAGTGTATTTGTGTAATTAAAAAATATGGAAATATAATTAGTTAAAAAAAAAAGGTCTACTCCAATGGTTAAAGCTACTTAGTAACTGTGGGTTTGTACAAAAAAGTGTGAACTTTCACCTCAAACAGTGGTGAAAACTAAGAGTACACAATAAGCACTTCGAATCTATTTCCTTAGTTTGAGTAATTGGGTGACTTCATCGCCAATGTTGTTATTCACATAAAAAGGATTAGAAGAAATGAGTAGGAGAAGAAGGAAAAAAGAAAAGAAAAGAAAAGAAAAGGAAAAATAGATAATTGTATTGTAATTGATATGTTGTTGACTAATAAAACTATTGATTTCTCCTAATTAGCTTTGATGATTGAAGTTTGAGTAGATAATTGGAATTACTCTTGGAATTATAATATGGATATTGATAAGATCACACGATTGCTTCAAGAACGATCTGTTGAACTACACACACAATATAGACTTAAAAGAAAGGTTGTTATAATTGCATTAATTACTTAATTCAATTTGAGTTTAGTTAATCTCCCGATTCTAACTCTGGTAATAATCTAAGTATGGGAGAATTTTTAATCTTAGTTGATTGGATCTAAATTGTGGAAAGTAGGTATGCTAGTGGTCATTTTAATTGTCATTTTTAGAATTGCTTGAGGATAAGAAATAGTTCAATTGTGGGGGAGTTTGATGACTCCCTAATTTTGGTATTATATGATATATTTTATAATGGAATAGGGAGTTATCTAGTTGTTTTCTTACCAAGTTTGTATTTTAGTATATATTTTTCTTTAATCAATGTAAATAAATAAAATATAACTTTTATAGTAATTTTAGCAACTCTGTGTTTCATTTCATCTTGATTTTAATCTTAGGAAAGGGATAATGACCTGCTAAGAGAGAATAAAGAAAAGGAGAAGATTGAAAAATCAAAAGTAAGTTGTCTAAGTCTTCTCATAATAGCAAGTGTGTGGCTCATACAAAATCTAAAGAGTCTCTAGCAATGGCGTTGTCATATCCTAAATTTTTTGCAACTATTAACGTAACCAAAGTAACAAAAGAAGAATAGTAAGGGACTATTCTAAGTAAGTGTTAGAGAACCACCCTATGTTAAATAAGAGGTCTTATTGAGACATTAGCTTGATAATTTATTTAGCAAAGAAACACCTAAAGTAATCTAAGTCCTCAAAGTACTTTCCATGGCCGAGAATGTGGTGTAGAATAAACGCATACTTATAAATGGGTGGTTACCACGAATATATATATATATATATATAAGAGTAGGTGGTGCCTTAGGACATTAGGACCAATTACTTCATGAAGCCATCTCTTATTAATATATATATGTGTCCAGATGTACAAATGAATTAACTAGTCGTGTGGATTGCTAAATGCTTCATTTGAATTAATAAGATAAGAATGGGACTTAGCATAAATGGTGGGAGAGCCATGGGGTATCATTTAACATCATACTTGGTTGGAAACATGAGAGAGACACACCTAGCAAGCAACTAAGGAGAGCCAATGAAATTCCTAAAGAAATAAACCCCATGCACCTAACCATTATGTTTCTACCATATCATATATATATATATATATATTTGTGGCATTTGGTGTTCCTTTTAGCCATGGGAATTGGTAAGGAAATTCCATGTAAATGGATAGCTTATATGATCTAAAATGGAGACATCTATCCTACTCAATGGAAAAGCAAGTGGAGGAAAATAATTAAGAAGAATAAAAATCCCTACACCTCATGCTTACAATACATATATATATGTGTCCATAAATTATATTCTAATCTTGCTCACAATTTGCATTGTCGTGGAGATTAGGTACCATATACAGATGTTGCCACCTAACTTGCACCAAACAAGAATGGAAAAAGAAGAAAACTCAAGCACAAACCAGACACCTCATGTTTACACCATCCACCCACCCCCCCCCACACATATATATATATATATATATTCAAATGGTGTTTGGTTGTTGGTTACACCTTCTAGCTGGGGGAAATTATATAGTGTAATTAAGGATGTAACTTAGGAAGGATATAGAGAGGATGACACCTTGCAATGCCACTAACTGGTGAAAAGATAAAAATTGATAAACTATATCCACTTCCATTTAATTGTCTTGGTTTAGGGAGCATGTAGTGGTATTGCAAATACCTTCATCACCTTAGCTTCACTTTTGGCTGAGAGAAATAGTGGTAGGAAGAGAAGGGGAGTTCAAACAGCCATGGGAAGGAAAGGGATAAGAAGATAAGCTAAGGTATAAAAGATTCCAATAGAGGTAAGAATAGGAAATTTGTATGTTTTATTTTTCTTTCATTCCACCTAGTTGGAAATTCTAATTTTTGGATACCTTGCCATGGTTAGACAGCAATAAAATTGTGAGGAAGAGAATACAAAAACTGCTTAGGAGGAAGTTATAGATACTTGAAGGTGAGTGCCTAAATTATTTTTGAAACCAAGTAAGCCAAGAATAGAAATGGAATAGATAGAAAATTCTATATACTTAGTTAGCCATAGGAATAGCACTTGAGAATGTCATACTTTGGATAAGAAGGTCTGTGTAAGAGAACAAAACCTAGGAAAAATAATTAGAGACAAAAAGGAAACCATGTAATCGGTTAGTATACAAAATACATGCTCATGTAATGCTATAATTGAAATGGATATACCAAGGCTAGGGGAATTAGTGTGTCAGGACTAAATTGCAATGCAAAGTAGAATTAAGGACTGAACTTCAAAGCACTAGACAACACACGAATAATTTAGATAATAACAAACTAATGAGAAGAAAAGAAAATGAAGATGTAATTGTTTACAACTAGGAAATCCAATCTCCACTTAACGAAAGGGATTTAGGAATTTCATACGGGGAATTAGTAGCTATATTGAAATATAAATATTAACCATGACTTGTTCTTAATTAAGGTAACATGTGATTGAAATTTAGGAAAGCAATTAGGACATCAAATGTAATATCCGGTTCTTTGAAAATGAGAGAAACGTAACGTATAATTTTTTTGTAAATATACAAAATTCACTGGATACAAAAGGAAGTCCTCCAGATAGAGTGATTTGAGATCCTAAAAAATTTATGTAGTATTTTAGATGAATCCCAGGCTTAGACAAAAAGAAAAATAGAGCTAGAATGAAGAAACAAAATTGAATGAAAGGTTGACGAAACATAATGGCATTTTCATAATTTTGAGCAAATTTTGGAATTCTTACAGGAGTACTTTTAAATGAAATTTTTGAGTTCTCCGAGATTCTTAGAAGCCTTAAAAACTATGGGAAGCCCCATGATAGTTAAAACTGTAACATCATATTTATCTAGCTTGCCTTATGCCATTTCTAAGTCTTATTCTATGCATTTCATGATGAAGCAAGAAAGGTAGAATGACAACAATGAATATATATGCACTTTGTCATGGATAAAATTTTTCATTCGAAGTCTTGAGGGCCATATGGATTCATGTATCACATTCTCATATTTAATTACATAGATACAATTCAAATCCATCACCAAAAGTGGCCTAGAGCTCGTGCAAGGCAAGGGAACACATAAAACTCAGTTGCAACTTCTACCAAGATTTTCCCTTTTCTAACACAAACTTTGGAAACTCATAACTAATTATAGAAAAATAAAAATCATGCATTCTTTATAATTCTAGAAAGCTACACATGCCTACTTTATGTTAAAAATATTTTTAGCCATGAAACATCACACAGAAAATGTTTGACATTCAAAAAGGTCTAGATGTCCAATTGGTTATTGGTACTGATACAGCTTTCTATTGCAAAATTCAAAATTGTCCAATTAATTTCATAAAAATTCGACCCATGCAAATGATACTAATATGGAAAGCTATAGATGTTAACTAGAGAGAAAAATCACTTTAGATCAGTCTAGGCACATCTAGACCTCAAAAACTAATCAAACAGTACCTGAGGTCTATCTGAATGCCTAATACTGGGCAAAAACTTCAACAATTCATATCTCCCTCTCTAGACATGAAAATGAGGTGCTTTTAATTGTCACAAGTCATTAGGAGTGTCTAGTTTCCTCTTATAAAATTTTTTGGCAATTGGACATCATTTGCCTCCTGAGTGATAGAATTCATTTTCAAATTAGTATGAACAGTACCCTTGACCAAAATTAGAAAATTTTTCAACTTTAAAAATTTATCAAATATTCTATAGACCTCCAAAAATTCTGCACTTTAAATTTTCAAAAATCTTTCAATAAGATCTAAATGCATGTCAAATCTTAGATCAAGAAGAACTCATTTGGATAAAAAGTAATATAGGTCTCAAATATGGTCAATTTTGGTTCATATTAGAGACCAAATGTATCCAAATGACTCCCCTTAGTGTTTAGCAACCTTAAACAAGTTTAAAAGCATGAATATGACTTTTATGAATTGCCCAAGTAGTCCTAAACCTCATGCATCTCAACTTGGCCATTCTACTTCCATTAATACATACATTTCGATAATACTAGTTTGCCATTACATGTCCAAATTGCACATTTCTATACATATAACCTTAGCTCTCATTAACATATTAACATAATTACACATGCTCAAGTGGTTATAAGTCATATACAATAATAGGCTACAATATTTGCTACTTATATAGCCTTAAAGAAGCAAATTCCAAACACTTCAATGTCATACTTTCATTTCTTAAGTGGTTAGCTCCCATTTCCTTGTTCTCTTGGTCCACCTAGAATGTTAAGACATTGGAGAGGAGGGGATGAGATTCAAAGAATCCCAATAGCTCATCTCGCATTCAATCACATATAAAGTATGTAATATAAGTCTTGAAAATGCAGGCATGGACATGTTAACATATGTCAGCATTCAAGAAACATTCTTGGCATTTGAATAAGTCATACATAGCATGTATAGGCTTGCCAAGTAAGTAGATTAACCTCACCCATTCACTTATGGATTTTGGACTTGCCACACCTATTTCTTTAAGAGATTTTTGACTCAACCTTACTCTTGGGAGTCAATCTTATTTTTGGGAGTCAATCTCACTTTTGGGAGACTTTTTACTTTGTCTTAACCAACTTTAAAGTTTTTAGCTCATCTTCACCATGGTTAGAGGGTTTTTGGCTTTTCCACACTTAAGCAAACTAAGGCAAGTATATAAAACATCATTTGAATGCATAAAATATCATCATAGTACCATGAAATAAAAACTCATGCTAAAATACTTTTCATAACTCAAAACAAATATCCATACATTCAAAGATAATGTAAGTACACATCTATAAATGAGAGAAGGTGGAGAGAGCTACCTTGCTTGCATTTACATACTTTTTCCTTGAGTCTTGAATCCTCTCCCTTGACCTCACACACCTAAGAAGGTGGAGATCATTTCTCTTGGCCTAGACATAATTCATAAAAGCCAATTAGGTTCATGGAGTTCATTTTAAGGCCACACATCTTCATTAAATACTAACTTAATCTATAAATCTCTTTATGGTTCCAAGAATGCACCTAATGAAGCAACATCCATCAAATGAGTTCTAGGCTCTATTCTTTCCTTTCATGTATGATTTTTGACTCCTTTTAAGTCCCTTGGAGTCATCACACAATTGAAATAAAATGCCTAACTATATGTTGCTTCTTCAGGTCATATTATAAACCTAAGACACTAATTCATTCTCTAGACCTCTTAAATTTTTTCCAAGGTATTCTCTCATTTTCATTCATCATATATGACTCAAAAATGGGCTTGAAAAAGTTTAAAATTCTCTTTAGGTGCCTCAACCATGTTAAGCCGAGTCTATGCCTCCTTTTGGCCTCCATGGAGTTTGTTTTATTTTTTACATGGAAGATGCATATGGGCAAACTTCTAGGAATCTTAGGAACTCATTCAAATATTCATTTAGGCCAAGAAATAATTATATCAAATCAAATTTTCAAGGGAACCCATGAAACCCTTGGTTTGCCACCTTGAAAATCAATGATCTTTTCTTGAATTTCTTTGCATATTCTTACTCTCCTCCCTCAAATTCATAGAATTCACCCTTGGTTCTACCCAAAATTCAAGCCCTCTTATAGTTACATATATGGGGCGAAATAGGGAGAAGGAGGGGGAAGAAGTAGTTACCATAGGATGGAAGATTTACCTTGTTTTTCCTTGTTTTCTTGCTTGATTCTCAATTTTCTTAGCCTCCTCTCTTCAAATCCGAATTTTCTCCTTTGTTCCTCCCTTAAAACAGATCCATTTACTTCAATATAACTATAGGAAAGAAAGGGAAATGGAGAAGAAGAGGTTTGCTAAGGAAGGAGCATGAAAAACAATAAAAAATCCATACTTTTTACCTTGTCTTTCTCCTTTCTTCATCCTCCTCTTGGTACGCCTCATCCTTTAGGGTTTTCTTTTGGTCTAGGGCAGAAACATATTAAGCTAAATGAGTGGGAGAGTGGGGCGCCCTATATATATAGGTGGAGGAAGGAAGAATTTTCAAAAAGTCTTATTTTGTCTTTTGTTCTTGGCATTTCTATTTTTAATTCATTTTAGCTCCTTTTTGAGAACTATTTTTTTCATTATAAAATTTAGGTCCCCAATTTAGTAAAATACTTTTGGAATCACTCAAATTGGAGTTAAAACCATCTTGAACAAATCTGTCAAAGTCCAGGCACACTGACATTGAAAAATGTCCATCAGAGGGATTTTAACTGTCTCGGGACTTCTTATGGTTTTCAATGCCCCTGAGAATCCCTAAGAACTCAAAATTTTCATTTAAAAAGCCCTTCTATATGAATTCCAAAATTAGCTCAAAATTACGAAAATGCCCTTACATTTCATCAATCTTTGTCATAATTTGTTTCTCCATTCTAGCTTTATTTTTCTTTCTGTCTAAGCCTAAGATTCTCATTTTTAGGAGTCTTGAATGCTTTCCAAATCTTTTGGGACCTTAACTAAGTCATTTCGGAGGGCTTCCTTTTGTATCCAATGAATTTTATTTGTTTACAGAGAAATCGTACATTACATTTCTCGCATTTTCTCTTATTTTCAAAAAATTGGATATTACAAAAATCCTTTCGATGGACATTTTCTAACGTCAATTGACCTGAACTTTGACGAATTTGTTTGGAAAGGTTTTAGCTCCGATTTGAGTGATTCCAAAGGCATTTTATGAAAATGAAGACCTAAATTTCATAGTGGAAAAGATAATTCTCAAAAGAAAGCTAAAACAAATTAGAAACAAAAATGC
The DNA here is from genome assembly GCA_026724425.1 of Erythrophleum ivorense. Taxonomy (NCBI): domain Eukaryota; kingdom Viridiplantae; phylum Streptophyta; class Magnoliopsida; order Fabales; family Fabaceae; genus Erythrophleum; species Erythrophleum ivorense. The sequence continues at coordinate 35,430 of JAIUCV010000966.1, forward strand.
CAAGAATAAAGGAAAAATTTGAAATTTTTGAAAAAGAAGCTTTAAGAAATCCCTCCTTAAACCACGCCCTCCTTTTCTCCCTTTTAGAATTGACCTTATTTCTGTTCAAGAATAGAAGGGAGAGCAAAGGGAAATGGCACACAAGAGGAGGTAAGAAGAAGAGGAAAAGCAAGGCAAGAAAGGTGTGAAAATCTTAGTTTTTTAAGCACTTTCCTTCACCAAACTTCTCCTCCTTCTCCTCTTCTCTTCCATGGATTTGTTGAGGTTTTTAATGCTATTTTGAAGGCAGACCCAAGGGGAAAAATTTGGATTTGAAGAGAGGAGGTCAAGGAAAGTGAGAAACAAGCAAGAAAAGCTAAGGAAACAAGGTAAAATCTTCATCCTAGGGTAGCTACTACTTCTCTCTTCTTCTCCTTGGCTCACCCCATGTATGTAGTTGCAAGAAGGCTTGGATTTTGGGCAGAACCAAGGGTGAATCCTAGGAATTTAAGAGAGGAGAATAAGAATATGCAAAGAAATTTAAGTAAAATCTATTAATTTTCAAGATAGCAAACCTAGGGTTTTATGGGCTCCCTTGAAAATTTAATTTGATATAATTGTTCTTAGGCCTAAATGAGTGTTTAGATGAGTTCTTGAGATCCCTAGAAGGCTCCTCATATGCATCTTCCATCATGCAAATGAAGCAAGCCTACTTGGTACTCACATGAAGCATAATTTCAGCCTAGGCTAGAAAGAGTACCAAGAAGAAGTTTTAAATTGTTCCAAGCTTAATTTTGAGTCATGTATGATGGAAGAGGATGAGAAGAAGTCTTGGAAAAATTTTAGAAGTCATAGAAAGTGAGATGGTATCATAGGTTCCATATTATGGCTTAAAGAAGTAACACCTAGCTAGGCTCCTTGATTTGATTGTGTGATAACTCTAAAAGATTAAAATGGAGTCAAGAATCATAAATGAATGAAGAGAATGAAGCCAAGATGATGTTTTCTTAATGTTATTTCATTAAGTGCATTATGGAACCATAAAAGGGTTATATAAACCACCTAGCTTTTCTAGTGAATGTATGGCCTTAGAATTTGATTCAAGAATATAATTAGCTTCCATATGATGTGTCTAGGCCAAGAGAAATGATCTCTACCTTCTTGTGTGTGTGAGGTCAAGGGAGAGGACTCAAAGCTTAAAGAAAGAGTATGCTTGTATGACAAAGGTAGCTCTCTCTACTTTTTTCTCATGCATGAATATGTGCTTGCCTTGTCTTTGAATGTGTGTGTACATGTTTTAAGCCATGAAAAGTATTCTAGCATGATTTCATTTGCCATCGTACCATGATGATGTTTTATGTACTCAAATGATGTTTTATATGCTTGCATTAGTTTGCTTGAGTGTGGAGAAGCCAAGAACCCTCTAGCCATGGTAAGGATGAGTCGAGATCCCTTAAAATTGGTTGAGACAAAGTAAAGAGTCTCCCAAGAGTAAGGTTAAGTCAAAACCTCTTAGAGAAAATGGGTGAGGCAAGTCCAAAATCCATAAGTGAATGGGTGAGGCTAATCAACTTACTTAGCAAGCCTATGTATGCTATGTATGACTTGTTCAAATGCTAAGAAAGATTCTTGAATGATTACACACTCCATGATGCTCATGCATGCATTTTCAAGACTTATTTTGTATGCTTTATGTGTGATTGAAAAGGAGATAAGCTATTAGGATTCTTTGAATCTCATCCCCTCCTCTCCAATGTCTTAACATGCTAGGTGGAGCAATTGAGTAAGTTAATGGAAGCCACCAAGCCTAAAAGAAGGAGATTGACATCAAAGTGTATGAAAATGCCTAGTTTTGTTTCTTTTATAGCCACACACATAGCATATGATGTAATCCTATGATGAAATTGTTATGTAATCATATGAACATGTGTATATACCCATATAATTAATGTATGAATAAGATTTGATGCTAAATGAATGATAATGTGGTTTTTAGGTATTGAATGGCAAGAGAAAGTGTATGCATGCTTATGTATGGTATAGGGTGAGAGAGTGAGTTTGAGAAATTTGGGTTTATGCACCTTTGAGACAAGTTTAGAGAGCCATTTTGGTGTATTCCCACTTAGAACTTGAAATGGACTATTTAGACCCCTTTGATGACACAAAATGAGCCATTTTGCAACTTAATATCAAGATTTGACCAAATGAACAAATTTGCCCATGAAATTTGACACACATATAGATCTTACCTAGAGCTTTTTAGAAAGCTAAAGATCAAATTATTTGGAGCTCTATGGAATTAATTATGAATTTCCAAAATTGGCATTTTTTTGCTAAACTGATGTAGACACTATTCATATGGTCAAAAACTTAGGCTATGTCATTCATTAGTCAAATAATGTCTAATACTCATGAAATTTTATAATCATAAACTAAACATGATAAGCTTTTCATGGCCACCAAGATCACCCAATTGGACCTCTGAGCAGGGAGATATGAATTTTTGAAGTTAGAGATCAGTACCAGAGATGACAGTCGACCTCTAATACTATTCCATCAGTTTCTAATAGCTAGCAGCCTTTGTTGTGATCTGAATTTATTTTTATCGTACATCCGTAACTTTCCAGAATGGCATAGTGTGTCTGATTTCAATTTTTCTAGAATTAGTTATGATTTTTCAAATTTTAGGCATAGAATCTAGAATTCTACTCTATGCTACATCAGTAAATTTTATGTATCCACTCCCTTTGCTCGAGGTATAGGCCACCTCTTGAGCTTGTTATGAGTTGTATTTGTGTATTTAAATATGAGGATGAGATGAATGAGTCCATATGGCCCACGGGACACCAAAAGAAAAATCTAGCCATGATGAAATGCAACTTTGTTCATGATTCCAATGCCATTATGTTACTTCCTATAGAGTTAGCATGAGATAAGGGATGGAATTTGCATGAGTTGAGTCTTAGAATTATGGTGTTATAGCAAGGGCTAAGAGATAACTTGACATAACAACGGTAACGAAACATATAGTTAACATTGCATTCATTTATTATCGCACTAGATGAATTTCTGAAGTTCCTATGCTATGTATGGTTACATGTATGTCTACTAAGGTAACTCTTATGAGTATTAGATTACTGTTATTGGCCAATAACAGAAGTATGGTAGCCTAACGAATGAGAATATGCTACTACTTAGACATTACATGCTCTGACACCAAAGTATGCATCGAATGTATCTTGGATAGTAATCCATGTTGTCTATATGTGTGCTTCTTGAATACATTGTTATCTACTAGGATTTTATCTCATTGTAAAGCTAACCATTTTTAGGTGCTAGTCATACCTCAGATGAAGCTAAACAAGTAGAAACCAGACAGGCCGAATAGTAGACTAATGTGTTGTCTTTATAACAAATTTCGTTAATTCTCTATGTAGCGCTAAATGCCAAAGCATGATTTTGGTTTTGAAGAGTGTGACATTGTTTTGTAATCCTTTTTTGTGCAACTATAGGATTATTGTATGCGTATGACTTCTAGTATGAGTTGACGATGATGTTTAACTGAAGCGTTATTTTATATAGAAGAGTAACTCTAATTACTGCTTGTACATGAAACTGATTATCATTATCGTAGGATATTTAAGCCTAAATTTTATAATGTGTTCTCCAACCTTGGGCTAAAATTTTGGAAAGTTACAAGATTATTGGGATAGGTTAGATCAAGGAAATGGTGTACTAATATAACTTAGATTCTATATGGGACTGCTTTGAGCAAATTTCATAATAAATCTTATTAAATAGGTAAATGAAGGAATTAATGCATGAAAATTTATGGGAAGGTAGCCAAGACATATAAATTTAGGTCTAGAAAGTCTTAGAATTTTTTGAACTCATTGGATAGTGTAACAAAGTCAAAAAATAGAAGGGATAGTGTGCAGCAAGTTCAAACAAAGTAATAGTCTAAATTGCATTGCTTAAGGGGCTATCCATAACATTTTTTAAAAACTATTTTAGTGGCATATAATTAACATAATAAGGAGTCATTCTACCAGTTTTTATGATTTTTAGACATCATTTGGTGAGAGAAAGAAATTTCACAAAAGTATGTTAAAAAATGTAGGGAAATTATGACTATGATAGCTTCCGTTTCTTCATAATATGATGCAAAATTATATGGTAATTAGAGGAACAAAGCTTGAATTTTGGTTTCTAAGTATATAACATAGAAATCCCCTAGATATGCAAGTATAATCTCCTAGGTCTAGGATCTTGTTAATAAGATCTTAGATTTTTATACTATGAAATTCAAAACCTTATCAACAGGGTCATGTGTTACGAGTACAAGATCCTTCAACATTATGAGTTATAGCATATGTTAAGTGTAACACCCCATAATTAATTAAGATATTAATCATAGATTAGACTAATTAAGCGTAATTTATATGGGTTTGAGATTTAATTAGGATAGAAATTTTATCTAGGCTTAAATTAATAGATCATGAGAAAAGGCTAATGGGGGCCCAATTGGTTAGGTACAGACCCAACCCAATTTAGTGTGATGGAGGCCCAAAATCCACCTTGTATAGACTCCTCTATGTGGCCCAATAACCCTTGTGCAGACCCACATTCTTGAGCTTCTCAAACTTGGCCCAAACTTAATTAAACTTTAGCAACCCAATGGACAAGAACTAGACCAACAAATTCTGCAGCCCAACACTTTAAAACTGGCCCAATAAGCTAAAATCTGCAGCCCAAATGAAGTTGGACCTTGGAGCAACCCATGACCCATCTTTGACCCAATTTAAACCCACCTAAAACCCTAATGCATCAGCCCCTTCCTCCCACTTGCTGAAACATAAAACTTAAGAAGCAAAAATTCGGACGTTGAGAAGGAGGCTAGGGTTGGAGGCCAAGATTTGGCATTTTCTCATATTTAGAACAAGATTCATCCAAGGTAATAGTCATACAACTTAATCCTCTCATCTTCCTCTTTAATTTGGCCCGATTAGTTTTTCATTTAGAGCATTTCCATCCTATCCAAAAATCTGAAATGTGAGTGTTTAGGGGTTTTCTTTGTGAAATTCGTAGGTTGAGGTTAGGACTGATCTTAGGTGAGTTTAAATCCTCCATTTTAATGCTTCATTTGTTAATTTGAGACCCCCATAGCTAATTTATAAAATGGGTATTAATTACGTATGAATTTACTTAGGATTTTGGGTAGAACATTGAGTTTTCTGGTGGAAGACAATTTAATCCGAATTTGGGACTTATAGTGGCTGGGTAAGTGATTCTTAGGTAGTCATTAGCATCTTAAATTCTTTGGGTATTGATTGTAACTGTTAATAATGAATTAGAGTAGTAATTATATGATGTTATGGTTATAGGATCATTTCTGCACCATTGGTGACTATTGCAAGTGTCTACAAGTGAGGTAACCGGGTTTATATCAATTCCATGTATATATTTGATTTAATTTCATATGTTGCTGTATATGAATGATTTGAAATATTGAATGAATTGGTTGGCTATCTGTTGAATTGTGATTGGACCTTGTGAGTCCATGGTGGAGCTGTGGTGAGGCTGCCACCCGTGCATGTACTTCGATCGAGCACCGGGTTATGATCAAACCCAGATGCACTGAGCCCCGGTTGTGCTCAATAGGGAGTAGGTGCCGTGGACGGGCCTTTCCCGGTGTTAATGACCTTTAACATGTGATAATATGATTGCTAGTATGGGATAGTAATCATGATAGCCTAATTGCTTCATTTGCTGTTATGATGGATATGATTCTGATGTTGATTTTGATTTATGCATATATGCTAATTAAATTGGATATATGATGGAATTGCTTTGGTTACTGAGATTTATATCTCATCCCGTTTTATGGGATTAATATTTCAGGTGAAAGTTCCTCGAGTAAGGATAAAGGTAAGCAAGTGGATGAACATCTATGAGCTGAGGCCGGGTGTGGGGAGCTACACTTGGTTTGAGTAGAATAGGGTAGATGCAATTTTATTATTAGTTTACATAGCATCATCATGTAATCATGTTGCCAAGTGTAGGCGTTTATATTTTGTTTGATTGAAATGTAACCCTTAAGGCTTCAAGACACATCGTAGTTGAATATTAATGTATGAACTTGTAGTATTATATATATATATGTAGTTCTGCTGAAATTGTGATATGGATCACCTCATGGGAATTGTAATCATATGATGCCTTGGAGGTAAGCTATTGTTGAATGGAATCTTTATGAAATTGCATGGGATGTAAATTGCTGCTAATGTATGTGATCTTGCTGTCATGTATTCTTGAATTTGCTGAGATGAGCTAGTGGGACAAGTAGGAAGTAGCATTTAAGTTTTGCAAAGGTAATGGATGGATTGATGGGTAAATGGGGTAGATAGACACCATTAGGATCACATAAAATAAGGGTAGGTGGACCTAGAGTGTTTCTAAGATGAGATTTGGAGTGTAGAGGGCGAAATTTGGGTAACATGGTCACATGAGGGAGTCGCGTCGCGGCCAAGAAGGCTTCACCGCGGGCAAAATGTGAGATAGTGTTGAAAGGCGCCACGGCACAACGAACCTCGCCGCGGCGCAGAGCGAAAAAAATCACCCAGGAGGGTAATAGAACTAAAACTCGCCGCAGCGCAGTATGTCCTGCTACGGCATGAGTCGAGAAAATTAAATAAAGGTTGGACAGAAGCAAAACTTGCCGCGGTGCGAATATATTGCGCCGAAGCGAGAACCCTGGGAGTGAGAGCAGTGGTTCTAGGAGGTATTCTGCCGCGGCGCCACATAGGTTGGCCGCGGTGAAGGTCCAACTCGCTGCGGCGAGATTCGTGAAAATTTGCCCAATGATTCCAAAGAACAATCTGGCCGCGGCGTAAGTCCCCAACCTACTCTTTTAAACCTAGAAACCCCAATTTCTTTAACGGTAATGATATGAGATGATATAAGAACACTTGTGGGAGGTTATTAGGTATTAAAACTGATGGACGGTTGAGTCATAAACCCCTTATGGTAGTAGAATTTCTTTTATACAAATTTTGTTTTGTTGTGGTGGTATGGTGATGACGTTAACATCAAGGTTCAAATTCCCTCTCATTTTCGTAATGCGGTAAAATATAATGACCTCAAACCTTGATCACTAATTACTAATCTTGTATTTAGCTAAAATTACAATGATTAGAAGGTAGGGTCGTCACACTTGGTATCAGAGCAATGGTTCAGGCAAATGTGTTTGATTTACTGCTTTATGGTTAGAAAACTTGGCAATCATGATGCATCCATGATAGGAATAAGAACATTGTGACTTGATGATAACCCTCATACTTGTATATATACCTGCCATGGGTGGAGTTGTGTTTTATTGCCTTGGTCTGTGGTTAATGGGAGATGCTTGTGGTTGTGCTTGTGGCATTGCAGAACTAGATGGCCACTCGTAGAGAAACAACTGAGATGTTAAGAGAGATGCAAGAGGCAATGGCTGCAATGGCCAACCGAATGAGAGAACAAGCTGAGGACCATGAGACTACGATTAGGGCAATGACTGACCGGCTTCAAGAGCAAGCCGAGGCTCATGCAGCGGCTGTGTAAGTGTTGTAACAGCTACATGAAAGTATGAATAAGCGGAATGAGGAGGTGCCATTGGAGAACCGTGTGGGGGCTGGTCATAACCCTGGTGTGGGACACCAAAGGGAGGGCAATGACCTCTCTATTGCATTAACCAAATTCAGAAAAGCTGATCCTCCATCATTCTTGGGGGAGTTAGATACTGAGAAAGCTGAGAGATGGTTGATGCAATTGGAGAAAATCTTTGAGGTTATGACCTGCACTACAGAACAAAAGGCAAGATTAGCCATCTACAAGTTAGAGGGTGAGGCTGAACATTGGTGGAGGAATGCCTCCAGATTATTAGTTGCAAGAGAGATACCATTGACCTGGGAAAGCTTTCAAACAGCTTTTGAGAACAAATATTTCCCATCATCGGTGAAGACGGACAAGGAAGCCGAGTTTAACTTCCTTGAGCAAGGAGACATGAATGTAGACCAATATGCCACTAAATTCATCCAATTGTCCCGCTTCTCCTCTTACTTGAAGCGCTTTGATGATGAGCCATGGAAGGCTAAAAGGTTTGAAAGAGGCTTAAGGCCAGAGATTAAGGATAAGATTGTGTCTCTACAAATCCGCAATTTTGATGAATTGGTAGAGAAGTGTAGAGTGACGAAAAGGGCTATGATGGAGAGTGAGGCCAAGCGGAAGAAGACCTTGGAAGGTAAACGTGACCGAGGCATGGAGCCCTTTAGGGGCGAAAGCAAGAAAGGAGCTAATAGTGGAAGTGGCTCTTGGGGAAGGAGACCACCCCCAAGGAATGTCCCTCAAAGAAGAAGTATAGGACCACCAAGGAGTGCGATGAGTGCCCCACCTACTTGTGCTAAGTGTGGGAAGAACCATGGGAATGGGCCATGTCCAGTGTGCTATAATTGTGGGAAGCCTGGACACTATGCACGGACTTGCACGGTGTCACGAGAGTCGGCTTCATCTGTTAAGCCACCTATCCAAGGAAGGGTGTTTGCACTTACGCAGCAAGAGGCTAGTAGATCCCCTAGTCTGATCTGAGGTACTTTACTTGTCCATAATCATGTCGTAGATGCATTGTTTGACTCGGGTGCGACCCACTCATTCATCTCATATGACTGTGTTAAGTGTATGGGTCTTAAAATTAGCCTGTTGCCATTTGAATTATCTGTGTCCACCCCTACTAGATATTCTATGATTACATCTGATGTATGCTTAAATTGTACTGTACAATTGGATAGCCGTTGTACTACCCTTGATTTGATTTGCATCCCTTTGTGTGACTTTGATGTAATCATTGGTATGGACTGGTAGTCGGCTAATAATGTGATACTTGACTGTAACCGTAAGACTGTTTCCTTACCTGTAAATATATCTGAAACTGGTCCTGTGACTGAGCTTACTTGTTTGTCTGCCGCCTAAGCTGGGAGGTGCCTTAGGCGTGGTTGCCAAGGGTTTCTAGTATTCTTTTCATTGCATGTTGAGGTTGATGATGGGTTGGAGGATATACCTGTGATTAAGGAGTTTCCTGAGGTTTTTCCTAAGGAGTTTAGTGGACTACCTCCAGAGAGAGAGTTAGAATTTTTTGTTGATTTGGTACCCGGTACAGGTCCAATCTCTAAGGCTCCGTATAGAATGGCGCCTGCTGAGTTGGTTGAGTTGAAGAGTCAACTAGAAGAGTTACTTGAGAAAGGGTTTATTAGGCCAAGTGTGTCTCCATGGGGAGCACCAGTATTGTTTGTCAAGAAGAAAGATGGTAGTCTTAGGCTTTGCATTGACTATAGGCAATTAAACCAAGCAACTGTCAAGAATAAATACCCTTTGCCTAGAATTGATGACTTACTTGACCAACTAGTGGGAGCATCAGTCTTTTCAAAGATTGACCTTAGATCGGGATATCACCAACTTGGAGTCAAGGCTGAGGATGTACCTAAAATTGCCTTTAGGACTTGATATGGTCATTATGAATTCCTAGTTATGCCTTTTGGGTTAACCAATGCCCTTGCCATTTTCATAGATTACATGAATAGGATTTTTAGGCCTTATCTTGACCGGTTTGTAGTAGTGTTCATTGATGACATTCTCATCTACTCTAAAAGTAGTGAGGAGCATGAAGAGCATCTTAGGATAGTTCTTCAAACCTTGAGAGAGCACCAGTTGTATGCTAAGTTAAGCAAGTGCGAGTTTTGGTTGCGGGAGGTCAAATTCTTAGGTCATGTGATATCGGAACAAGGGGTAGCGGTAGACCCTAGCAAGGTAGAAGCGGTACTGAATTGGGAGAGACGCAAAATGGTGACTGAAATCCTTAGCTTCTTAGGTCTAGCTGGCTACTACAGAAGATTTATTAAGGGATTTTCTCAGTTAGCCATGCCTCTGACTAAGTTGACTAGGAAGGACCAACCATTTGTATGGGATGCTAAGTGTGAGAATGCCTTTCAGGAGCTTAAGGATAGGCTTACCACCGCACCTGTGTTAGTGATACCTGACCCTAAAGAGACATTCACAGTCTATAGTGACGCTTCTAAGAAAGGATTAGGGTGTGTCTTAATGCAACAAGGCAGGGTGATAGCCTATGCCTCTAGACAACTTAGACCCCATGAGGAGAATTACCCGACCCATGACTTAGAGTTAGCGGCTGTGGTTTTTGCCTTTAAGATTTGGAGGCATTATCTCTATGGTGCCCAATTTGAAGTGTATAGTGATCATAAAAGTTTGAAGTACTTATTTGACCAAAAGGAGTTGAACATGAGGCAAAGGAGGTGGATGGAATTCCTTAAGGACTATGATTTCTCCTTAAAGTATCATCCAAGGAAGGCGAATGTAGTCACCGATGCCTTGAGTAGGAAATCTATTCACATGGCAATGATGATGCTTAGGGAGCAAAGGTTGATTGAAGAGATGAGGGATTTGAATTTATCAATTTCAATGAACCCTAGTAGTATTCTTTTGGGAGAATTGAGGATAGAAAATGACCTTAGGAAGAGAATTAAAGAGGCCCAAGAGCTAGATGCCTACTGGGGAGGAATTAGAGAGCAACTGGGAAGTGGTGAGGTCAAAGACTTTGACCTATCAGAAGATGGTTTGGTGAGGTACCAAGGAAGAGTGTGTATACCCAAGGATGAAGAGTTAAGGAATATAGTATTGTCAGAAGCTCATAAGAGTAGGTACACCATCCATCCTGGCACTACTAAGATGTATAGGGATTTAAAGAAGAGCTTTTGGTGGCCTGGGATGAAGTCAGACATAGCGGAGTTTGTTGCTAGATGTCTAATCTGTCAACGAGTTAAAATTGAGCACCAAAGACCTGCAGGTTTGTTACACCCTTTAGAAATTCTTGAATGGAAATGGGATAGTATATCTATGGATTTTGTGATGGGTTTGCCTAGAACATCCTCGGGTTATGATGCTATTTAGGTGATTATGGATAGATTGACGAAGTCTGCCCACTTTCTACCTATTAGAGCCACTTATTCCCTAGATAGACTAGCTCAATTGTATGTTCGTGAAATTGTAAGATTGCATGGTGTTCCTAATAGCATTGTGTCAGATAGAGACCCAAGATTCACATCAAAATTTTGGCAATCTTTACAAAAAGCTTTGGGTACTAGTCTTAACTTTAGCACTACTTATCACCCTCAGTCTGATGGACAAACTGAGAGGACCATTCAGACCCTTGAGGACATGCTTAGAGTGAGTGTACTAGAGTTAAAAGGGAGTTGGGATGTGTACTTGCCTTTAGCTGAGTTTGCTTATAATAATAGTTACCATTCCAGTATCCAGATGGCACCATTTGAGGCACTTTATGAGAGGAAGTGTCAGTCGCCCTTGTGTTGGGTAGAACTTGGTGAAAGAAGTCTCTTAGGTCCAGATATAGTGGACCAAACTACTCATCAAATAGAACTCATCAGAAAGAAGTTATTGGCTGCCCAGAGTAGGCAAAAAAGTTATGCGGATAAGAGAAGGAGACCCTTAGAATTTGAGATAGGAGACCATGTGTTCCTTAAGGCTACCCCAGTGACGGGTGTAGGATGGTTTATTAGGACAAGAAAGCTCAGTCCTCGTTATCTTGGTCATTTCCAAATCCTTGAAAGGATAGGACCTGTGGCCTATAGAGTTGCTTTACCTCCAAACCTGGCCAGATTGCATGATGTGTTCCATGTATCCCAATTGAAAAAGTACCACCCGGACCCTTTGCATGTCATTGAGCATGAGAATGTGCATCTACAAGATGATTTGTCTTTTGTGGTTAAGCCGGAAAGGATTGTGGACTCAAAGGTCAAACAGCTGCGTAATAAGGACATCCTCCTAGTAAAGGTAGTGTGGAGGGGACTTACTTCGGATGAAGCAACTTAGGAAACAGAAGAAGCAATAAGAAAGGATTATCCTGTATTATTTGAGTAAGGTATGTCTAATTTTGAGGATAAAATTTCTAAAAGGAGGGGAGAATGTAACACCCCATAATTAATTAAGATATTAATCATGGATTAGACTAATTAAGCATAATTAATATGGGTTTGAGATTTAATTGGGATAGAAATTTTATCTAGGCATAAATTAATAGATCATGAGAAAAGGCTAATGGGGGCCCAATTGGTTAGGTGCAGACCCAACTCAATTTAGTATGATGGAGGCCCAAAATCCACCTTGTATAGACTCCTCTATGTGGCCTAATAACCCTTGTGCAGACCTACATTCTTGAGCTTCTCAAACTTGGCCCAAACTTAATTAAACTTCAGCAACCCAATGGACAAGAACTGGCCTAACAAATTCTGCAGCCCAACACTTTAAAACTGGCCCAATAAGCTAAAATCTGCAGCCTAAATGAAGTTGGACCTTGGAGCAACCCATGACCCATCTTTGACCCAACTTAAACCCACCTAAAACCCTAATGCATCAGCCCTTTCCTCCCACTTGCTGAAACATAAAACTTAAGAAGCAAAAATTCGGAGGTTGAGAAGGAGGCTAGGGTTGGAGGCCAAGATTTGGCATTTTCTCACATTTAGAGCAAGATTCAGCCAAGGTAATAGTCATACAACTTAATCCTCTCATCTTCCTCTTTAATTTGGCCTGATTAGTTTTTCATTTGGAGCATTTTCATCCTATCCAAAAATCTGAAATGTGAGTGTTTGGGGGTTTTCTTTGTGAAATTCGTAGGTTGAGGTTAGGGCTGACCTTGGGTGAGTTTAAACCCTCCATTTTAATGCTTCATTTGTTAATTTGAGACCCCCATAGCTAATTTATAAAATGGGTATTAATTATGTACGAATTTACTTAGGATTTTGGGTGGAACATTGAGTTTTCTGGTGGAAGACAATTTAATCCGAATTTGGGACTTATAGTGGCTGGGTCAGTGATTCTTAGGTAGTCATTAGCATCTTAAATTCTTTGAGTATTGATTGTAACTGTTAATAATGAATTAGAGTAGTAATTATATGATGCTATGGTTATAGGAGGATTTCTGCACCATTGGTGACTGTTGCAAGTGTCTACAAGTGAGGTAACCGGGTTTATATCAATTCCATGTATATATTTGATTTAATTTCATATGTTGCTATATATGAATGATTTGAAATGTTGAATGAATTGGTTGGCTCTCTGTTGAATTGTGATTGGACCTTGTGAGTCCATGGTGGAGCTATGGTGAGGCTGCCACCCGTGCATGTGCTTCGATCGAGCACCGGGTTATGATTAAACCCAGATGCACTGAGCCCCGGTTGTGCTTAATAAGGAGTAGGTGCCGTGGATGGGCCTTTCCCGGTGTTAATGGCCTTTAACATGTGACAATATGATTGCTAGTATGGGATAGTAATCATGATAGCCCAATTGCTTCATTTGCTGTTATGATGGATATGATTCTGATGTTGATTTTGATTTATGCATATATGCTAATTAAATTGGATATATGATGGAATTGCTTTGGTTACTGAGATTTATATCTCACCCTGTTTTATGGGATTAATATTTCAGGTGAAAGTTCCTCGGGTAAGGATAAGGGTAAGCAAGTGGATGAACATCCATTAGCTGAGGCCGGGTGTGGGGAGCTACACTTGGTCTGAGTAGAATAGGGTAGATGCAATTTTGTTATTAGTTTACATAGCATCATCATGTAATCATGTTGCCAAGTGTAGGCGTTTATATTTTGTTTGATTGAAATGTTACCGTTAAGGCTTCAAGACACATCGTAGTTGAATATTAATGTATGAACTTGTAGTATTATATATATATATGTAGTTCTACTGAAATTGTGATATGGATCACCTCATGGGAATTGTAATCATATGATGCCTTAGAGGTAAGCTATTGTTGAATGGAATCTTTATGAAATTGCATGGGATGTAAATTGCTGCTAATGTATGTGATCTTGCTATCATGTATTCTTGAATTTGCTGAGATGAGCTAGTGGGACAAGTAGGAAGTAGCATTTAAGTTTTGCAAAGGTAATGGATGGATTGATGGGTAAATGGGGTAGATAGACACCATTAGGATCACATAAAATAAGGGTAGGTAGACCTAGAGTGTTTCTAAGATAAGATTTGGAGTGTAGAGGGTGAAATTTGGGTAACATGGTCACAGGAGGGAGTCGCGCCGTGGCCAAATGTGAGACAGTGTTGAAAGGCGCTGCAGCACAACGAACCTTGCCACGGCGCAGAGCGAAAAAAATCACCCATGAGGGTAACAGAACCAAAACTTGCCGCGGCACAGTATGTCCTGCCGCAACATGAGTCGAGAAAATTAAATAAGGGTTGGACAGAAGCAAAACTCGCCGCGGCGCAAATATATTGCGCCGAGGTGAGAACCCTATGAGTGAGAACAATGGTTCTAGGAGGTATTCCGCCACGGCGCCACATAGGTCGGCCGCGGTGAAGGTCCAACTCGCCGTGGTGAGATTCGTGAAAATTTGCCCAATGATTCAAGAGAATAATCTGGCCGCGGGGGGGAGGGTTTAGGCTGCGGCCTAAGTCCCCAACCTACTCTTTTGAACCTAGAAACCCCAATTTCTTTAACGATAATGATATGAGATGATATAAGAATACTTGTGGGAGGTTATTAGGTATTAAAACTGATGGACGGTTGAGTCATAGACCCCTTATGGTAGTAGAATTTCTTTTATACAAATTTTTTTTTGTTGTGGTGGTATGGTGATGACCCTAACATCAAGGTTCAAATTCCCTCACATTTTCGTAATGCGGTAAAATATAATGACCTCAAACCTTGATTACTAATTACTAATCTTGTATTTAGCTATAATTACAATGATTAGAAGGTAGGGTCGTCACATTAAGCATAGGTAAGATAGGCATGGGCTATGGTGAGAAGACTTGAAGTTTGGAACTGGTAAGCTTTCACAGTAGTGAGAAATATTTTTTGCTATAGCAAGGCTCGTTTACTGAAATGCACAGCTTCAATTTTCAGGTTTAAAACTCAAGAGGCTGCGAGAATTTGGGGGATCTGAGCCTTTTGGGAGACTTTCTGAAAGGGAAACATATAAATGAGATAGGATTGGGAGGCAAGAAACTTGAATTGAAAATTGGAGACTAAATACACATATTATCACTAAGTTTCCTGATTTTCTATTTTTCTTACTCTATAGATTCTTGTTTCTTTAGTTCTTTTATTTGGTTTGTATTGTTTAAAGCCATGTGTGGTTAGATTCTATGGATCTTAGGTTTTCATGAACCTATTGTCATCTAATTGAGATTATGTAGCATTAATTTGGTTTAATCTTGAATTTGAGTGCTTAATCTAATTTGTATAGTTCATTTAAGAGTTTGGCCACCTCTTTCATAAAATTTAGGGTTTAAGATTAGCTCTTAAGAAAAGAAAATCTTAATAGACCATAGGATTAAGCAACTTAGGATTAAGTAAACCTAATTTTGTTCTTAGGTATAGAGATATATCTAAGGAACTTAAGTAGTTTAAAGGAATTGAACATAATTGATCTAATTAATTATGAGAGAGATCTACAATTAAATAAGATAGAAGTTAGAGTGGTTTGAGAGACACTTGGGCTTAATTTAATTCCTTAACTCTAAGATCATTAATTAAACCAATTAACTAATCAACTTAATTTTTGGTAATAAGGGGATAGGAAACCTATGATGCTTCTCAGTGCTAATTTTCGTTAGAACAATTCTAAACACTTGGTTTATTCTTTCAATTTCATGTTATTTTATTACACTAGTATTTTGCTATATTTCTTGACTTAAACAAATGTGAAACTTCTTAGGCCCAACTTCATCTAAATTAATTCCCTAGGGGACAACCTTGATCCACTATACTTTATACTCGATTTGTATGCTTGCAGAATCCATTGCAAAATTAGTGGTTATCAAATACCCAAAGACTGATGTTAAAATAGAGGAAGAGCTAAAATTAAGGATAAAGAGATTTTGTAAAGATTTTGGAAATGAAGGTAATTTATTAATATCTTCTTTAGAGAGATCGTGAATTTACAAGAAAACCTAACTTTTAGAGGAATACTTTTTCCTGAAACTATTTAGGTAGATGCATTACTTGATGCTATCCCAAATGACAACATCTGGGAACCAATAAAGTTGAGTATTAAATCAAACATAGAGATGGCTTTGGAAAACTACATGACTAAGATTAAAATCTAAGAGATGCAACTTATTAAGTTTAATTGGAGAAAGATAATTCTATTATCTCACTTCCAAAATATGAGAAGTGCTAGACATTTTGGTCATAATGTATTAGAAAATGGGAGACATTTGAAAGGTCCTCTAAAAACAATCAACAAATAATGCTTTGGTTACACATACCTAAAATATAATTCAAATCTTTTCTCAAGATTTAAGGAGATGAAAAACTTAGGTTGTCAAGTAGCCTTATAATTGTTGCTTCTGTTTTTGTACTTTATATTTCACTTTCCTTTGTATAATTATTATATAATTTTGAATGTATGAACATTGACTATGTGATGTATAAAGACTACGTGGCTATGATAGTTTATCAAGCATGTTTTTATTTTATGTTTATTGTATATATAATTATATATATAATGCTTAATTTGAATGGGAGCTCTTAGATTCTGTGTCATTTGAGAGCATTAGAAGTCTTTTTGCATGAATTTTTGGATAGAAAGTAATGGCATTAATGGGATGCATGTGATGGGAGTAAACAAACATCAACTCCTAATCATGAACCTAATATTATTATTATACTAGTCAAGAATAGATGCAAATACACGAAATTGTATACAAAAATTGATAATTCTATGCTATAACTACATCAAAATGGCGAGCAAGAATATCATAGCTGAATTGAACAAAGGTGATAAGCTGAATGGGGACAATTGGGACATATGGCATCATAAGGTTTCTTATATTCTAGAAGAACAAGATGCCATAAAGCCATTGACCACTGTCATGGTTGAACCTAAACCAAGAAACAATGCCCAACATAGGAGAAATGATGAGGCTTTCATGGCTTCAAAAAGAAAAAATAGCATTACATGTATTACTATAGTGAGTGCAATGGCTGATGATTTGATGTGCAAATATGAGAAATATCCTACTACGTAGGCTATGTGGATAACCCCAGAGGATAAATTTGGTAATACTTCTACCATTAAGCTAAGGAGGCTCACTATTAAGTTTGACACTTACAAACTATGACTTAATATGCCTATAAGGCAAAATTTGTGAGAAATGCTAAACATGATTTGAGAACTTAAAGTTCCTAGGCATGAATTATCAGATGAACAATAGGTGCAAGCTGTGATTAGGTCACTTCTTACTAGCTGGGAGCACATGAAAGTCAATTTGATCCCTAGTGAGAGTATTGTCACTTTCAAGGATGTGGCAAGGCACTTGGAACTCGAAGCTAAGTCCTTCGAACAAGCATACCTAGCAAAAGATGCAAGACCTTCCAATTCTAAGCCTAAAGGCAAGAAGGGTAAGAAATTTCATAATAAGGGAAAGAAAGGTGGCCCTAAGTTCAAGAAGGACAATAAATTTTTTAAGAAAAAAGGGAAGAAAGGTGCAAAAAAGATTGATATTTCCAAGATCAAGTGTTTTGCCTATCAAAAGATAGGTCATTTTGCTTAGGACTGTGCTAAGAAAAATAAGGTATTATTGGATTCTAGTAATATACATTTTTCATATGTTTCCAGTAATGTTTTTTTAACAGAATACCATTCTTCTTCTTAGATTATAGACTCAGGCACCACAAACCACATAAGCAAGGATCAAGGATCATTTATTGAGTACTGTCAGGTATCGAATCAAAGTATATGGGTGTACATTAGAAACAACGCAAGGATTAAGGTCAAAGGCATAGGAACCTATAAGTTAGTATTGTGCGGTGGAAAGACTTTGATCATACATGATGTACTTTATACACTTGACATTTGACAGAACTTAATATTTGTTACTTGTCTTATGAAATTTGGGTCCTGCATTAATTTCCATGACAATGTTGTAGACATTTCTAAAGAGACAACACACGATGGTTCTAGTTTTATTTCTAATGGTTTTATAGTACTATATACAATTTGTGATAATTATGTTTATGATTGCTTTACTATTTCTACTTTGAATTTCAATGTTGATATGGACACATGGTATGCTAGACTAGGACATATAAATCAAAATGGAATGATTAAACTAGCAAAGGAAGGAATGCTAGGTTCAATTTCTAAAATAGAAATGTCCTTGTGTGTGCACTATCTAGTTGGTGAAGCAACTAAAAAACCATTTGGAATAGGAACTAAAGTAGAAGCTCCATTACAATTAATTCATTTTGATATATGTGGTCCAATGAGTGTAAGGACAAGACATGGGGCTTGGTATTTTATCACTTTCATTAATGATTACTCACGATTTGGTTATGTCTATTTGGTTTCACATAAGTTAGAAGCACTAGAGTGTTTCAAATGTTATATGAATATGGTAGAAAATCAAATGGATAAGAAAATTAAAACTTTAAAAACTGATCGTGGATGTGAATATTTATCCAAGTAATTTAAAGAGCTCTATGAAAAAAAAAAGGGATAATAAAACAATTAACAATTCCTAGTACTCCACAACAAAATGGTGTAGTCAAAAGAAGAAATAGAACATTGCTAGACATGGTTAAGTCAATTATGGCACAAGCTAATTTTCCAATTTCATATTAAGGACATGCTTTATTGATTGTAACCTTCATACTTAACTGTGTGCCCTCAAACTTAATCACATCCACACCTTATGAATAATGGACAAATAAGCCAATTTTAAGTATATTAAGACCATGGGGGTCAACTGCATATGTTCATGATACTTCCCACAAATATAGAAAGTTAGGTCCAAGAATAAAGAAATATATCTTTATAAAATATGTCGAGCAATCTAAGGGTTATGTTTTCATTGGCGAAAACAAAGATGGAGCAATGACTAAGATTGAGTCTAGGGATACCATATTTATAGAGAATGAATTTCTTAGCAGAAGAGAGATTGATTGGACTATATCTTTTTATGAGATCGATGATCAATATAATGAGGAACAAATAGTGTACCTTAACCCATTGATCCGAGTGGGAGCTCTCGTAGACTAATAGAAGATCCTGTACAAGAAGAGTGTGTTGTTCAAGAAACCCTAATACAGAGGAGTAATAAAGAAAGTGTGCCTAAGAAAGGCTTCCAAATAGAAGGGGTAGCACTCACAGTTACTCCACAAGATGATAAAGAGCCCAATTCAGTATAAGAGGCTTTAGCAAGCCCTATTAAGGATAAATGGATTCAATGAAAACCAATCATGTTTGGGATCTAGTTGATCTACCATCTCACCAAAAAGCAATTAGAAACAAATGAGTTCTCAAGATAAAAAGGAAAGTAGATGGTACAATTGAAAGATATAAGGCTCATTTAGTTGCTAAGGGATATACATAACAGGAAGATGTAGATTATAAGGATACTTTTTCAACTGTTGTACATTTTAATTCTATTAATTCTAGCAATAGTAGCAAGTTTAGACTTAAAATTACATCAAATGGATGTAAAAATTGCATTTTCTAAATGGTGAACTAGATGAAGAAATTTATATGGAATAACCATTAGGATTCATAGAAAAAGGTATGGAGAAAAAGGTTTGTAAACTTCAAAGGCCCATTTACGGATTAAAACAATCATCCAGACAGTGGTATTTAAGATTTCACTAAGCTATAATCTCATATAATTTTCAAAAGATAGATGAAGACCACTATATTTATATCAAGCAATTTGAAGGTAATTTGGTTATATTATCCCTATATGTGAATGATATATTATTAGCTAGAAGTAATCTAGACTTGATAATGACTATTAAAGAATGGCTTTCATCAAATTTTGAGATGATGAAAGAGATGAGTGAAGCATATTATATACTTAGAGTTAAGATCCAAAGAGATTGCTCAAGGAAACTCATTTCTCTTTCATAAGAAATTTATATTAAGAAAATACTTGAGTGGTTCAATATGAAAAACTATAAACCCATGGATACTCCTATCACAAAGAATGAGAATATGAGCTGTGACATGTGTCCTAAAATTGAATTTGAGAGAAAAATGATGGAAAGAGTTCCTTATTCAAGTGTTGTTGGTAGCTTAATGTATGCAATGATGCATATAAGGCTGAATATTTGTTATGTAGTTAGACTTGTGAGTAGGTACTAGTCTAATTTAGGATAGAAACATTGGAAGGCTATCAAGAGAATTTTAAGATATTTGAAAGGCATAGTTGATTATGCACTATGTTATCAAGGAAATGATTTGTGTTTAGTGGGATACTTCGAGGCATATGGGGTATAGATCTAGATGAATGAAAATCAACTTCAGGGTATACATTCTTATTGAATAATGGAGCCATTTCTTAGTGCAAAAAAAAAAAGCAGACATACATTGCCGTGTCTACTATAGAAGCAGAGTTCATTGCATGTTCTGCAGCTATATTAGAAGCAATATGGCTAAAAAGGTTCATGGAACATTTGGGAATTGGTAGTGATAAGCTAAGTCTAATCTTAGTGAATTGTGATAGTCAAGCAATCATAGCCTATATAATATCCTATGATTTAGAAATTCATAAAAATTCCTAAAAAGTATAATGAATTACTTATAAGGGGTCACGAGCCTAGCTAAGACCA
Organism: Erythrophleum ivorense; assembly: GCA_026724425.1. NCBI lineage: Eukaryota > Viridiplantae > Streptophyta > Magnoliopsida > Fabales > Fabaceae > Erythrophleum > Erythrophleum ivorense. Next base: position 56,109 of record JAIUCV010000966.1, read on the forward strand.
ATATGAATTACAAGAAATCAAAATCAGAATCGTTTAGTTAATGAATGAGGACCCCAAAGTAAAGTGAATTGAGGCTAATTAAGATTAAAATATTAATTAGAACATCTACAAATATTGTTAAGAGCGTCAGGATAGTTCAAAATTAAAGCCAAAATGGTTGAACAAATTAAAAGAATAATGTAATGGCAAAATCATAATTTTAGGTAACTTTTTGAAAACTCAAAGAATGGAGTCTTAGAATGATTAAAACCCTTTCAGTGTGCGATTTAGGTCATCCATTGACTGAAACTTTTACTGAATGGTTTGGTAAGATTTTAAATTCAATTTAGGTGAAACCAAAGATATTTTATAAATTAAAAGATCTAAATTTTATGATGGAAAATATGGTTCTAAAAAAAGAATTGAAATAAGCTGAAATAGGGAAAACAAAATTCAAGGGCATAGTTGGAATTTTAGAAATTATCATAATAAGGCTTCCCCCTTCTTATATCATGCCCCATTTCATCCCTTCATCTAAACTAACTCTTGTAATACCATAGCTATCTTAGCTAGCCTCCTTACATATACAAGTCTCACACATGGATTTCCTCAAGAAAACAAAGAAAATAATACAATTTAATTGTGTTACGTCATCCATAATTTCTTCGTTTTGGCTCCTTGGGCCTTGGGGACTCTCTCATATCCCTTTCAAATTTAATTACACCAATACAATCCAAAACCATCTCAAAACATTGACAAGAACCTGAGCTTACATCAAGCATACATAATTAGCAATGGTTCTACCTTGGGTTTAGTTTGCAAACTCTGTGCATCAAATTTGAAAACTCGTAATTAATTCTAGAAAAATTGCAATCAAGCATACTATGGCATTCTGGAAAGCTACAGATGTCTAATTTATTCTAAAAATATGTTTAGGTCATAAAAACTTACACAAAAAGTGTTTGACATTTGAAAATGTGCAAAGGTTTGGCTGACTACTGGTACTGATACAACTTTCTGCTATGAATTTCAAAAATATCCAATTAATTTCAAAAAAATACAATCTATGTAACTGATACCAATTTGGAAAGCTATAGATGTTAGCTAGAGGGAAAAAGTCATTCTAGACTATTCTAGATTCGTTCAGCCTACGAAAACCAATCAAATAGTGGTATAGGTAGTACTGGATGCCTGGTACTGGACAACAACTTTGAAAATTAATATCTCCCTCTCTAGGCATCCAAATGAGGTCTAGTTTTGTCCTATAAAATTTCATGGCAATTGGACATCATTTGCCCTATGAGTGATAGAGTTTCATTTTGGACCAAAGCTACAGTGACAGCAGCAAAAAGTAGAAAATTTTCCAACTTTGAAAATTCACCAAATATTTCATAAACCTTTGAAAATTTTGTACTTTAGCTTTCCAAAAAGCTCTCAACAAGTTCTAGATGCGTGCCAAATTTCAGACCAAGAAGAGCTCATTTGGTCAAAAAATGATATAGCCTCATGAAATGACCTCCTCTTGAGTTTGGCACCTCTTGGATAAGTTTAAAAGCATAATTATGACTGAGGTAAGCTGCCCAAGTAGTCCCAAACCTCATACATCTCATTTTGACTATTCAACATCCATTAATACACTAAACATACATGCCATTCAAGGGTCCAAATCCACAATCTCATTGATTTAATGTTACATAAAGCTTACATGGAATCCATACATCATGTTACAAGTGCTCAAGGTCTTACACTACCAAAAATAATATATACAAAGCTTGTTTAACATTCCATTACAAGTTAGACTACAAAATGAACAAGTTGTAGCCATTCAATGTTCTTGGCTTGCATTTTCTTGGTTTTGAGCGCCACTTAGACATTTCAAGAGTGAGAGGCAAAGGGGAGTGAGATTCCAAGAATCTCAATAGCTCACACACATCCATTCACGTACATTCAAGGCATACATACATCAAGAATACAAATATGCAAGCATAAAGTGTGCAAAGCCACATTTCCATGCCACATTAATACATCAAACCATTTCCATGTCCTAGGGACTTTTAGTTTTGTCTCATCCCATTTTTTAGGACTTTTGGAAGTACCTCACTCTTGGCCTAGGGACTTTTGACTTAGTCTCACTCATCTAAAGGACTTTTGGCCTAGTCTCACCCATGCCTTGAGACTTTTGGCACATCCTTATCCACTTTAAGGGACTTTTGGCATCACCTCACCCTTAAGAGTCAATCTCACATTCAAAGGCATTCAAGAGCACACATTGGCACCAATGCAATTTCAAGAGATCATATGGCATATTACCAAATCATAAGAACATATACAAGCACACCATGACATACATATAACCAAGAATGCATATAAGAAGAAGTAGAGAGCTACCTTTCAATTTATGCAAGCTTACTTTGCCAATTCCTTTCCCTCCTTGATTTCACAAGAGCACTTAGGTGGTTGGTTGTTCTCTTGGCCTAGACATCACAAGGAACACACAATCACATACTTGAAGCAAGTTAAAACACTAAACTAAAGCTGAAACACACTTGGTTTCACACTTGGCATTATGGTTCTATAATTAGTCTAATGAAGCAACTCTTGGAATTCAATTTCTAAGTTCCATTCTCTTGTTATTTCTAGACTTCTTGGACTCATTTAAGGTCCTTAGAGCTATCACACATTCACTTACACAATTGGAAATCCAAGTTGCTTCATAAAGTACCATTATGGACACCATTGCTCCATCTCTCATTCCATGGCTCCTAAATTTTTCCAATGGTTTCTCTCATCTTCTAACATCATATAAAGTCCCAAACCAAGGCTAGGACAATTTAAAACACCCTCCAACCTCATGCTCTTGCCTTGGCCGAGATTAGTGAGCATAATAGGGTTCAAGAGCTTCTTGATTTTTCCTTGATTGAAGAACCATTTGGAGAGGTTTCTAGGGGTCTTAGGAGCTCAAGGAAACATTCAAATGGCCAAGGGAATACTCACACAAAATTAGATTTCATAATCTCTTCAAAAATCTAACACTTTCCTAACTTGCATTTTAATGAATTTCCTTACAATTTATTGCCATAATCCATCTGCCCAAGGTCTAAAACCCTTGTTTCCATCTTGGTTTTGGACAAAAAATCCCTCCCCCATTTTGGTCTAGTCTAGGCCGAAAATCCACCAAGAAAGAAGCAACAAGGAGAAGCCACAACAACAAGTAGTTACCTTGGTTTTAAGCTTCCTTTCAATGCTCTTTTTCCTTAGTTTGCTTCCTCTTATGAAATTTGAATTTCCCCCTTGTGTCTGACCCAAAAATAGAACCAATCATCTTAAGAAAATCATAGAAAGAAAGCCAAAAAGGAAAGGAAGAGAATTGGAAGAAGGAAGAGCATGAAATTCTATAAATTTCCTTACCTTTTTCTTAATTTTTCTCCTCCTTCTTCTCCTCCTTTTGTGCACCTAGAAGAGAGCTTTCATTTTTGAAATTTGGGCAGAAGAAAAGTTGTGCTTAATGAGGGAAGAAAAAGTGAGAAACATGTGGAAGGTTATGGAAGATTCGATAAGCTTATGTTTCCAATTTTACCCTTCCGTAACGACAAATTCATTTTGACTTCGTTTTAGCTCCTTTTTTAGAATTGTATTTTTCATCATAAAAATTAGGTTCCTAATTTAATAAAATGCCTTTGAAATCACTCAAATTGGAGCTAAAACCTTACTGAACGAACCGGTCAAAGTTCGAGTCAATTGATATTAAAAAACACACACAAGAAGGGCTTTACTAGTCCCGAGGCTTCCCATAGTTTTTGGGGCCTCTGATAACCCTAGGCAACTCAAAACTTTCATTTAAAAAGCCCTTCTATATGTTTTTCCAAAATTTACATTTATTTACAAAAATACCATTACATTTCATCAATTTCTGTCATAATTTGTTTCTTTGTCCTAGCTCCATTTTTCTTTCTGTTTGAGCTTGGAATTATCATTTTTAAGAGCTTAGGACTTTACCTAAATTTTTTGGGACATTATCTAGCTCATTTCAGAGGACTTTCTTTTATACAGCTCATTTGGTCATTTTACAAAAATTGCATTCGTTACAACTCTCATCTGGCCTAAAATAGAACTTAAGCCATCTTCAAGTGGCACACTAAAAAGGGAGCAAGGGGAAAGGAAACATAGCTTGAAAGAGGTAAGATTTTGCTACTTTTTCATACTCTTTCCTTTACTCAAGTTCTTCTCCTCTTTCTTCTCTCTCTTTTAATGGTTTTGATGTTTTGAAAGGAGGCATTTTGTGGTTGGTTCAGTAAAGGAAAGGAAGAGTTTAAAGGAAACTTTGAAAGCCTAAGAAAGCTCTCTTAACAAGCTTTAAGATAAGGTATGAAACCATGGCTAAAATTGCCTCTCCTTTGGTTTTCCTTGCAAGTATGTTTTGGACAAAATTAAAGCACCATGTAGGGAGTTTAATTTTGATCCAAACTTGATAGAAAATGCGGTTTTGAAGCATGAGGAATCATATGAAACAAATAAAACTAAAAAAGAAGCTATAGATAACAAGTTATGAAAATTAGGGTTTTGATTGCACCTAGGAATTTATAAAACTTTCTAATGATGATTTAACTCATGTAAGAGCATATTTGAGTTCATAAAAGACCTAGAAAGCTTCATGGATGCCAAATTCTCTAGGAAAATAAGCAAACCTCCATAGGTGCCATTATATGTGGGTGTCTTGGTCAAGATTGATTCCAAGTACCTAATGAGAGTTTTATTTGATTCTAAAGATAGAAATGGTCTAAATATGAATAATAACTATCAAAGGAACCATTGGTTTGAATTTAGGAACCATATTTTGAAAGTTGGAAGTTTAGGGTTTCATTATGCATAAAGAAGCAACTTGGGGTTTGGTTCCTTGATTTGAGTTTGTGATAACTTCAATGAGTTTAAATGGAGTCATATGACTTAGATTGAGTGAAACAGTGGAGCAAAGATGATGAATTATATGAGTTGCTTCATTATACTATAATATGAAGCCATATGGAAGCCTAAAACTAGAAGTAGCTTATATAAGGATTGTGTAAGGCTAGAGATGGTTCTATTGATATCATTGTGTCTTATTTGATATGTCTAAGCCAAGAAAATCAAGTTCCTCCTAAGTGTGCTTATGAGGTCGGGGCAAGGAAGTATGAACCAAAAAGGGAATTTTATGCTTCTTAAGAAATGTAGTTCTTCAACTATTCTTATATGCTTATCTTGGTTGTTTGATTGTCATTAATTGCTTGTATATGTGTTTGAACTATGAAACATGCCCATTTCTATTGGTTTGATGATATAATATCACTATGTTTCATAAAATGTATTTGGAATGTGATTAACTCTTAATGGGTGAGGTTGTGCCAAAAGTCCTTTAAATTGGGTGAGGTGAAGCCAAAAGTCTCTAAGTAAGGGTGAAACAAAGCCAAAAGTTTCATGGAATGAGTAAGGTTAAGTCAAAAGTTCCTAAAATGGGTTAGGCTAATTCAAAAGTCCTACATAATAGGTGAGGCTAGACTAAAAGTCCTTAGAGCTTGATTTTGATTTCCGTGGATCCATTTGATTTCATAAATATGATTATATTTGATGTTTGGATAAATATGATGCATGCTTGCTTTGTTTGATATGAAAATATGCTATATAAGTGTACTTGAAAGATAATTGAGCTATTAAGATTCTTTAAATCTCACTCTCCCCCACATTATTTCTAACCATGTCTAGGAAGAGCCTAAGAGGCCAAGGATGAAAGCCAACAAGCATGAGATATGTAACTTTAACAATGGTTCTAGTTTTCATGCATTATATTGTTAATGAGAATTTGTAATTAATATTTTTGTAATGTAAAAGCTCCACCATATGTAAAAGTATGAGATTATATTGTAAATGTCAACTATAGTTATAGAAATGCAAGAAAATGTGATTTGGGTATGTGCATGGTATGGAAAGTGTGTCCAATGCCAAGTGGATATGCCAAATTCAGATGCATGATGTTTGGGATCTATTGAGATGGTCTTAGATGCTGTGTTTTATGTTTTGAACCTACTCAAATGGTCACTTGCACTAAGGGCAGTCATTTTGAATTATTTTGTATCCATAATGCACCATTTAGACCAAATGAACGAATTTTGATATGAAATTTGGCAAATATTTAGATCTCATTAAGAGCTTTTCATAGAGCTAAAGAACATAATTTTTAGAGCTTTTTAAAATTTCTTACGATTTTTCAAAGTTAGCTAAAAAATATAGATTTGCTCTGTCACTGTTTATTTGGTCAGTTCTGATTTTCTATATATTTAAGGGCACAAATGAACTTCAATGCTCATAAAATTTTATCAACATATAGTTGACATTATAAGCTTTTCATAGCCACTAAAATCACTCAATTTGGAGTTGTGCAGCTCAAGTTATGCATTTCTAAAGTTTCAAGTCTATGGATGCACGAAAATCTAATAGTATTACTGTTCCATTAGATTTTTGTGGCCTAAACAAATTTGTTTTGATTTAGAATTTTTGCAGCATGTAATTCATGCATTAGATTTCTAGAAACTCCTCATTTATATGATTTGGAATTCTCTAGCTCAAGATATAAATGTTTAAAATTTTGAGAGAATTATGGAACCATGATAGAATGATGTATTTATGTTAGTATGTGATGCTTGACCTTAAAATTGAATTCCATGCTTCTTTTTATGATATTTCTTATTGAACAAGTATATTAAGGATAAAAGTTGAGATTTGTAACACTTCAAAATTAATTAAGGTATTAATAATAGATTTGGACTAATTAAGAATAATTAGGTAAACCTATGTGAACAGGAGCTTATGGAGAAATAAATAATTAATATAGGATTAAGATTCAATTGGATTAGAACTTAATTTAGGCTTATAATTAATTTAAAGAAGTTATGGATAAAGACTAATGAGGGCCCAATGATTTTAGGTGCTGATCCAACATCCTATTATGAGATTTAGTTTAAGGGAGACCACTTAGCAATGGCCCAACATTCATTATGCAAACCCAAATTAGATTAACTCTTGGAACTTGATCTAACTCAATCAAAATTTTGCAGTCTAACTCATGAAATTTGGTCTAACAAGCATAAATTTGAAACGTACTTGGAATTAGTCCTTTGGGTCAGCATAAATCCATCCAAACCCTGAACATATTCAGCCCCTTCTACTAATTCTGCAAATACAAGACACACAAGAAACACAAGAAGCAATTTTCGAAGGTTTGGAGAAAGACTATGGTTCTTAGTAAGAAATTCATCATTTCTCACTTTTAGAGCCAAAATCAACCAAGGTGAGTGCTATATAACTTAATCTTCTTTTCTTTCTCTTCAATTTAACTTAATTGGTTCTTCATTTGGAGCATTTTCACCATACCCAAAATCTAAAATGTGTTTGTTTGGTATTTTCTTAGAGGATTTTCAGAGGTTGAGACTAGGAAGGATATTGGGTAAGTATAAACTCTTCATTTTGATGCATTTACTACTAGTTAGAGACCCCAATAACTGACTTATAATATGGACTCTATTTCAATGCGAAAATATCCATAATGTAGGGTGATATTTTGAAGTTTCTAGTTTAGGGAAGACAAAATCCAAAATCTAAGTCTCTTAGTAGTTAGATAAATGTTTTTCTAGGTAGCTTATAATGGTTGGATCTTGTAGGATCTGGTATATGTTGTGATTATCATTTAAGAATATACTTTGATTTGATATAGGACTTTTAAAATTTAGAGATATACTTTTAGTTGTAGAACTTGACTCAATTAAGTGAGGCAACCGGGGTTCATATTAAATTTCATGCATATGTCCATTTTAATTTTATATCTGCTGACCATGTATGATTTTGAATGCTAAATGAATTGGTTGGCTATTTATTATATTAGACCTCATGAGTTTATAGTGGAACTGTGGTGCAGTTGCCACCCGTGCATATGCTTCAATCGGGCACCGAGTTATGATCAAACCCCAAATACACTGAGCCTTAGTTATGCTCATTAGGAAATAGATGCTGTGAATAGGTCTCTCCCGATGTTATTGGCCTTTAACATATAGATTTGTGATTGCTAGTATATGATAGTAGTTACTGATAGCTTAATTGTTTCATTTGCTGATATGCCTGATATAATTTCTTATGCTCATCTTAACTCATGCGTATATGTTAATTAAATTGGAATATATGAATGGAATTTTCCTTTGGTTACTGAGATTTGCATCTCACCCCATTTCATAAGCTAACTATTTTAGGTGAAGGTTCTTCGGGTAAAGATAAGGGGAAGCAAGTGGAAAATATCAATGAGCTTCGACCATATGTGGAAAATGCTACACTTAGATTGGCCTGAGTTAGTTTAGGGTAGATGCTAGTTTTGTTGTTCTCTTATATAACATCATCATATAATCATATTGCCAAGTATAGGAGTTTTGTATTTTGATAACTTGTGACATATCTATTAGGGAGCTAGGCCTTATACATTCAGTATCTAATGTATGAACTTACAATATCTAATATGGAACCTTGTGGATCCAATGATTTGTTTACTATTTGGAAATGTAATAATGTGATATATTAAATGTTGACTTAAACTAGTAATGTGTGGAACCTCTAATGGAATATATATCTGAATGATAATGTTGGTAGTTTATGAATCCTTACTGTCATTAATCCATGATCTTGTTGATATATGGTAGTTAGATGAGTAGGAATCAACACCTAAGCCTTGAATTGGCAATGAGGGGTATGTTGGGTAAATTCGATGGATTAATGCCATTAGAACCTCACAAATTAAGATAAAGTGGCCCTACAGTATTACTAGAGGGAGTGTTCGAGTGTATAAGATGAAACTTAGAGAGAAATGGTGCAGAAAAGGGTCACGATATGGCCAAAATAGGTTGAGCTACGACCAGGTGTCAGATAAAGGTGAAGAGCGCCATGGCGCTAGGTGTCTCGCCGCGACATAAAATGAAAAGGTTACTCAGGGAGGGCAACAGAGAGTAACCTCGCAATGACTCAAAATGTTCCGCCGCAATGTAAGTTGAGAAAATCAGGCGAAGTGTCCCAGTAGTTAGTTTCACCATGGCACGAATCATGAAAATTGCTACAGTAGCTCCAGGATGCATTTGTTGCCACGGCGCCACATAGGCTCGCCTTGGCGAGAGTCCAACTCGTTACAGTGAGATTTGTAAAAATGTGAGAAGTGAACCTAAGAGTAATTTCACTATAGCGCAAAAATCTTAGGTCACAACACAAGATACAAAGCTTGGTTTTTAACTTCTAGTAGCTAATTTAGTCACAGCAGGAAGGTCCCAAGTCATAGTGAAGGTTCCCAAACTTATACTTTTAGCCTAGAAACCTTGGTTTTTCCTATGATAATGCTAAGGAATGATTTAGAAACACTTGTAAGAGGTTTTTGTGAGTTGGAATTAATGGATAAATAAATTAAAGGCTTTTTATTGAGGATTAGATTCATTTATGTGCATAAATAGTTGTGATTATTTGGTTAACGACTCTAACAACATCAAAGTTCAAATTTCCTTATATTTTCCTAAATTAATTAATTGAAAAGGTTTTAGACCTTGATTCATGATCAATGATCTCGTATTTAAGCTTAATTACTATGATTAGAAGTTAAGATCATTACATTTGGTATGAGAGCAATGGTTTAAGAAATTATGTTAGATTTAGAACCTTGTGGTTAGAAAACTTGGCAATCATGATGCATGCATGTTAGGAATAGGAATATTGTGATTTGGTGATGGCTCTGTTATAGGTGGAGTTGTGTTTGGATTGCCTTGGATTGTAGCTTAATGGGAGATGCTTGTGGTTGTGCTTGTGGCATTGCCAAGTGAGATAGCTGCACATAAAGAAACTACTAAGATGCTAAGAGAAATGCAAAAGGCCATGGCTGCAATAGCCAACCGAATGAGAGAACAAGTTGAGGCCCATGAAACTACAATTGGGCAATGACTGACCAGCTTTAAAAGTAAGCCGAGGCTCATGCAGTAACTATTCAAGTGCTGTAACAGCTACATGAAACCTTGAATAAGTAGAATCAGAAGGTGTTAGTGGAGAACCGTGTTGGTGATGGTTAGAACCTTGGTGTGGGACACCAAGGAGAGGATGGTGAACTCTCTATTATGTTAGGCAAGTTTAGAAAGGTTGATCCTTCATTGTTTTTAGGGGAGTTGGACATTGAGAAAGCTGAGAGGTGGCTGATGCAACTAAAGAAGATCTTTGAAGTCATGACATGCACCACAGAGCAAAAGGCAAAGTTAGCTATATATAAGTTGGAAGGTAAGGCTAAGCATTGACGGAGGAGTGCGTCCAGGCTGTTGACTTCAAGGGGGATACCCTTGACTTAGGAAAGTTTCCAAACCGCTTTTGAAGGTAAGTATTTTCCATCTTCTGTAAGGGCTAACAAAGAAGCTAAGTTTAACTTCCTTGAATAAGGAGACATGAATGTGGATCAATATGTAGCTAAGTTCATCTAATTGTCTCGCTTTTCCTTTTACTTGAGACAGTATGATGATGAGCCATGGAAGGCTAAAAAGTTTAAAAGAGGCCTGAAACCATACTTAAAGGACAAAATAGTATCCTTACAAATTCACAACTTTGATGAATTGGTAGAGAAGTGTAGAGTAATGGAAAAGGGCCATGATTGAAAGTAAGGCCAAATGGAAGAAGACCATAGAGGGTAAGCGTGATCGGGCATAGAGCCTTTTAGAGGTGGGAGTAAGAAAAGAGCCAGCAGTGATAGTGGCTCTTGGGGTAAGAGACCACCCCCAAGAAATATTCCTCAAAGAAGGAGTATAGGACCCCCAAAGAATGCAGCTAGTACACCACTAACTTGTATCAAATGTGGGAAGAGCCATGGTAATGGGCCATCCCAGATATGCTATAATTGTGGAAAACCTAGACACTATGCAAGGACTTACTCAATGTTAAGAAAGTCAGCCTTATCTATTAAACCACCTACACAAGGAAGGATATTCGCACCTACGCAATAAGAGGCTAGTAAATCCCCCAGTCTGATCCGACGTACTTGTCCATAACCATGTTATAGATGCATTATTTGATTCAGGTGTGACCCTCTCATTCATCTATTATGACTATGTTAAGTGTCTAGGTCTAAAAATTAGCCTGTTGCCATTTGAACTTTCTATATCTACCCTTACTAGATATTCTATGATTACATCTGATGTGTGCTTGAATTGTATCGTACAATTGGATAGCCATTGTATTACCCTTAACCTTATTTGTATCCCTTTGTATGACTTTGATGTGATCATTGGTATGGACTAGTTGTTAGCTAATAATGTGATACTTAATTATAACCATAAAACTATTTCCTTACCTACAAATATATTTGAAACTTGTCCTGTAATTGAGCTTGCTCATGTGTCTGCTGCCCAAGCCAGGAGGTACCTTAGGCATAGTTGCCAAGGGTTTCTAATATTCTTTTCATTACATGTTAAGGTTGATGATGGGTTGGAAGATATACTTATGATTAGGGAGTTCTCTGAAGTTTTCCTTAGAGAATTTAGTGGACTACTCTGGAGAGAGAGTTAGAATTCTCCATTGATTTGGTACCCAATATAAGTCCAATCTCCAAGGCTCTATATAAAATGGTGCCCGTTGAGTTAGTTGAATTGAAAAGTCAATTAGATGAGTTACTTGAGAAAGGATTCATTAGACTAAGTGTGTCTCCATGGGGGAGCACTAGTTTTGTTTGTCAAGAAGAAGGATGGTAGTCTTAGGTTTTGTATTGACTATAGGCAATTAAACCAAGTGACCATCAAGAACAAATATCATTTTCCTAGAATTGATGATTTGCTTGACTAATTACCTGGAGCATTAATATTTTCAAAAATAGATCTTAGATCAGGACACCACCAACTTAGAATTAAAGCTAAGGATGTACCTAAAATAGCCTTTAAAACTCGATACAACCATTATGAGTTCCTAGTCATGCCTTTTGGGTTAACCAATGTCCCTGCTATTTTTATAGACTACATGAATAGGATCTTTAGGCCCTATCTTGACTGGTTTATGGTAGTGTTCATAAATGATATCCTTATATACTCTAAGAGTAGCGAAAAGCATGAAGAGCATCTTAGAATAGTTTTTCAAATATTGAGAGAGCATTAGTTGTATGCTAAGTTGAGCAAATATGAGTTTTGGTTGCAGGAAGTTAAATTTCTAGGTCATGTGATATTGAAACAAAGGATAGCAGTGAACCCTAACAAGGTAGAAGTTGTACTAAATTGGGAGGGACCCAAGACAGTGACTGAAATCTGTAACTTCCTAGGTCTAGCCGACTATTATAAAAGATTCATTAAGGGATTTTCTCAATTAGCCATTATCACACCTGAAAATGCGATCGCGTGGTGCCTTAAAAAGAATCATTTAAAAATTATTCGATTTTTAAAGAAAACGAAAATCGAATCAAATAGTAAAGTAGAGTCGCTACCAAAATTTTAATTTTTAAAAGGTAAAACTTTGGAAAAGCCTTTTTATAAGAAAAACAAAAATAGTCTACAAACCAGATACGAGTTTGGGAGTCAATTGTGAGTGAGAAAAATGTTAGGCACTCTACTACACCTATTACTAAGAATAATTACCCTAGGTTAGGTGTGCAAAATTAATATAACCTTTTATCTATTTTAATTCTCTTTAACAAACCACACACAAAGAAAAATTCAAGGAACTAAAAAAGAAAGAAAATTAACAATAAAATAAGGTAAGAAGAATGAAATTAAAAATAGGAAAGAAAGATATTAAGAAAGGAAAAATTATAGGAGTAAAGTAAAATACAAAGAAATTAAGGAAGTAAATTTTAAAATAAAATAAGACAGAGAGAAAATACAACTAAAAATTAGAAAGAAATTAAGAAAATATTTTATTTACAAAAACGGATTTGACCTAGGATAAAAACTTAAGATTTACGTATCTTTCGGGAGGGATCAAAGTCTACGTAGTTCGAATACAAATTATCTTTTAAATGGTGTTTTGTTTTTGTTTCGTTTTATTTTTTTATTTTTTTATTTTTATTTTTCTTTTTGGTGGTGAAAAGAGAAAGATAATAAGAATCACTTTATCTTTAATAAAAAAATGAAGTTAACATTGATTGATGTGTTTTAATCTACTAAAGATATAATTAATTTCACTTCTTTACTCTTTTCACATTTTTAGTTTTTCTTCTTTTCTCTTATTTTTTTATTTATTATTTTTTGTTTTCATTTTTCTCTTGATTTTTCACTCATTTAAAATGATTTTTAATTTTTGTTTTTTGTTTTGTTTTTGTTTTTGTTTTTTGTTCAAGTTTTGACTTTTGATATATATTTTGTATTATTATTATTGTTGTTTATTTTTTTCCTCTTGATTTTTCACTCATTTAAATGATTTTTAATTTTTTTGTTTTTGTTTTTTTTTATTTTTGTTTTTGTTTTTCCAGTTTTGACTTTTGATACATATTTTGTATTATTATTATTATTTGTTTATGATTTTTGTTTTGATTGATTGATTTTTAATTTTTTTGTTTCATTATTATTATTTTATTTTTTAATTTTAATGTTTTTTGATGATTTTCTTTTGTGGTTCATTTATAATCATTTTATATTTCTTTGTTGATTTTTCTGTTTTTTTTTGCATAATTTTTGTTTTTGCTTCTCTTTTTTTCTTAATGGTTTTTCTTCCCTTTCTTTTTTGTTTTTATTTTTTCATCTTTACTTTTTATCCTTTTTTATCAAAAAGACTTTTTTGAAAAGAAACAATCAATTTTGAAAATTTTTAAATACTATTTTCTATATTTTTATTTTTTTGCAAAGAAGAAAAAGAAAAAGTGTTTAAGATTAATAACCTTTTCGTCTAAAAAAAATAGTTTCTCTCTTTTTTATTTTAAAAAAACATACCTTATTATTTAAGAAAAGACTATACACATATTTTTCAAAGAGCACACTTAGCTTCCTAGATGTTTTATTTCGTTTTGAAGCATATCTTTTTTTTTTAATGTTAAAGACAAAGTTAATCAAGTAGCACCATTGGAATCCAAGTTTGCAAATAAATAAAAACCTTGAATACCGAAAAGACTTTATTGTCACACACAGTATTATGGATGACTCTTATGTACTTGAGGAGACAAAATATCTCACACAACAACTCTAAAAGATAAAAATAAAATAAAACTAAAACAAAAGTATCTACAAACTTGCGACAGTTTTCTTTTTATGTGTGCTTGTGTCTAACCAGCTAAAGATCATGTTTCAATACATTTCAAGTATACTAAAAACAAGCTCAAACGATTGACTCTGCTAGGCTATTCAATTAAATTTCATGTATGGCTTCACCTCCTCATTCCTTTGATTAAATTGGTGGGTGACTCCCCTATGCTAGTCATATTCCATATATTGCTCCACATGTTACACAACAAATAAGCCAATATTAGAATAAAGATATCATTTGAATTAAATATGGGCTTTTAATGAAGTTTTGTGATATAAAGAATAAGGAATAACCCCATTAAGTCCTAAAGAATAATAACAAACTCTCAACCACATCATAAAACAGAAAGAATGCAATTAGAGGCCCATTAAGGTCTCCAGACAATAGACCCATATTCAAATGAATTTTCCAGGAAGTAGGCCCATGAAAACATGTACCTATTAGATGGTGATAAAAGAACCTTTGACCAATAATAGGGAAACACAAATACACACGACCTTCAACAAGTGGGACCCATAATTGATACCCACACAGCAAGCCAAAAACTAGAGCATAACATTTCAAACAAGAATAAACTACAAAGGTCTTGTTCCTTATCTCAACTCACCCATCAGTAATGGTGTTCAAACAAGAATAGAAAAAATATGCATAAGGCAGAACAAAACTGAGCAACCCAAACTAAAAAAAGGATCAGAAAAGGTATTCCTATACTAGCGAAAATAAAAAACTAAACCATCCACAATAACCTCCGAATTCAAATCTCATATTAATGGTCAAGCACAGCAACAAGACGCATTAGCCCAATTAAAATAGGAACGCCAAACTGAACAAAGTTCAAATTCCCTCTTCAAGAACTAAAGCATCACAGCAATGAACATCAGAACATAAATATAAATAATGGAACATGAACAAACCAATGAATCATATCCAATTTAACTATTCTCATATTCAATCTCGTAACAAAGTGTACTATGACAGACTTAAAATCATCATTTGGGAAACACGCAAATAAAAATTGAAATGAATCTCCAATAAAAAGGATAGGACTTCATCATAACAACATGGCGAATACGGAAGTCCCTGAGAACCTCTTATATTAAGTACGTTAATTTTTAATCTAGGCCATACAACCAGAATTAAAACCTAAACCAACTGAGGCCATAAGCAAAGCATACACATACAGAAAGACAACACAGAATCAAGAAACCAAAATATACTTGAGTTTTTTGACTTCCTAGTTTCATGAGCTTTCTACCATATCGGAATACAAAAGAACACACCTGAGATTTCAAACTCTCGAGGCTTACTTCTTTGAATGCTTTCTAGATGCCCTTTTTTTTTTATCAGCTACTAGAGGTTGTTACGCTTTTCTCAAAAATTAGGAAGCTTCCCCAGAATCCTTCATGCTCTGGCCTCCCCCTCTTCGTTTCTGTTTCTCACCAAATCCTCCTTTCAATTCGAAGCCCCCCTTTTGCATCCAGAACTTACGTCTATTTCTCCATCCCCTTCTCTTGGTTCAAATCCCCTCCCATTCTCCATTTTCCTTTCTTCCTTCCTGCAACCTTCAACTCCTCATTCGCTCATTTTCCTTCTCTCATCTCCCCTCTTCTTTTATAGGCGATTTAGAGTGTGGCCTTCATTCTCTCTTTCACACCCATCCTCCTTTGCCTTTTTTTCTCGGCCTTCCTTTCTCTGCTTCTATCCTCTTTCCTATCGCTCTGCGATTTCATTTCATGACTGCCAGCGTGTGCCTAATGGCTAGGAGCTGTATCAGTGTCGTAGGGCTTCCCCTCCTTTTTGTCTATTTGTTTCCTTCTATATAGCAGAGGACGTGCCTCCTTTTTTTTGCCAGAATTGTAGGAGAGAGGGGGGACCAGCTTGATCCTATGACTCTATTCGTATGGTGCTCTCTACATGTTTGCCCTTAGTGCGTGTCTTGTCTCCCCTCGTTACCTGCTGCTTCCTTGTTTTTTTTTCTAATGTTCCCCTTCCTAAATGGCGAAGGGGTTTAGGGGGAATATCATTTAGGTTTGACTCTCTCTTTTTTTATATATTTATATATATTAATTATCCTTTTTTAAATTACTTTTTGATTTGGGTGTCTTTGAAATTTAGATATTGGGCTTTATTTTTTTTTTCTTTTTGTATTGAGCTAGTGGATTTAGAGGAATTGGGTTGAAGCTATTTTTGTTTGTTTTAGTTTTTTTTTTGTTTTATTTTGTTTTAAAGACATTGGGCTTTTCCTTGGACCTCTCCCTTTTTGGTTTGGGCTTAATAAGCTTAAAATTAATGGATTTTAAAATTTGAAGGAAAAGGGGATACTTCTTTTTTTTTTTAAGTATTTTTTCTTTTTCTTTTTTTCATCTCTTCTTTTTTTTTTTCTTCTTTTTTAGTTTAGGGTTTGGGCAAAGCAGACAATATAGATTTTATTTTTTCTTTTTTCTTTCTCTTTCTTTTTTATTTTCAAGGGTCATTTTTTTATTTTTCTTTGCTTTTATTTATTCTTTTAATTTTATATTTTAATTGTTATTATTTTTTTGGGTTATTTCAGCTTGTGAAATTTAAAGAAAATAAATAATTTAATTTTTTTGTTTATGTTTGTCTTTTGCTTCTTGAAATTTTTTTCTTTGTTTCTTCATTCATTTTTTGATATATTTTTTTAGCTAATTTGGTTTTATTATTATTTTCTAAGTCTACCTGAACAAAATACGATGTTCACAGTTGCTCCTCTTTACTTGTTTCTTTGGCAAAGGAATTGGAAATGTAATTTTCAATGTTTTCGTATAAGGAATAAGTAAAGATAAAGAACATGTATTTTATCCAGGGTGATTTAATTGTTAACAAACCAAAAAAAAACCAAAACCAAAAATAAGAAAGGAAAGTGACCTAAACAAAATATGATGTTTATAGCCATGCCTTTGACTAAGGTGACTAGGAAGAACCAACCCTTTGTGTGGGATTCCAAGTGTGAAAATGCCTTTTAGGAGTTTAAGGATAGGTTGACTACCTCACCTGTGTTAATGATACCTGACCTTAAGGAGACTTTCACGATCTATAATGACATATCCAAGAAGGGATTATGGTCTATTTTGATGCAATAAGGTAAGGTGATAGCTTATGCCTCTAAGCAACTTAGATCTCATGAGGAGAATTATCTCACCCATGACCTAGAGCTAGCGGCTATATTTTTTACCCTTAAGATTTGGAGATACTATCTTTATGGTGCACAGTTTGAGGTGTATAGTGACCATAAGAGTTTGAAGTACTTGTTTGACTAGAAAGAGTTAAATATGAGGCAAAAGAGATGGATGGAGTTTCTTAAAGATTATGACTTCTCCTTGAAGTATCATCTAAGGAAGGCGAATGAGTTGCTAACGCCTTGAGTAGGAAATTTATTCATGTGGCAATGATGATACTCAAGGAGCAAAAGTTAATTGAGGAATTGAGAGATTTGAATTTTTCCATTTCAATACATCCTAGTAGCCTTCTTTTGGGAGAACTGAGGATAGAAAATGACTTTATGAAAAGGATTAAAGAGGCCCAAGAGCTAGATAAACACTTGGGAAGAATTAGAGAGCAATTGAGAAGTGGCAAGGTCAAAGATTTTAACCTATTAGAAGATGGTTTGGTGAGGTACTAGGGTAGAGTGTGCATACTCAAGAATGAAGAGTTGAGGAATATAGTGTTGTTAGAACCTCGTAAGAGTAGGTATACTATTCATCTGGGCACCACTAAGATATATAGGGATCTTAAGAAAAGTTTTTAGTGGCCTGGGATGAAGTTGGACATTGCAAAGTTTGTTGTTAAATATCTGTTTTATTAAAGGGTTAAGATTGAACACCAAAGATCCACAGGTTTGTTACACCCTTTAGAGATTCTGAAATGAAAATGGAATAGTATATCTATAGATTTTGTGATGGGATTACCTAGAACATCATTGGGTTATGATACTATTTGGGTGATTGTGGATAGATTAACAAAATTTGCCCACTTTCTGCCTATTATAGCCATTTATCCTTTAGATAAACTAGCTCAACTGTACGTTCGTGAGATTATAAGATTATATGGTATCCCTAATAGCATTGTGTTAGATAAAGACTGATAAATGCTAATTTTCATATGTTTTTATCCACATTTATTATTGATTTTAATGATTAATTTGAGCTTAATTGGATTTGTTATGCAATATTTGAATTTGTGGTTAATTTTGAAAAATAATACAATTTTGAATTAATTATGAGAATTTTTGGATTTAAATTTCTAATATTCTATTCTCCAAAATTCTTTGATGATTAAATATTTTCAATCCTTAAAACATTTATTAATTTTGTACAGAATTTTTGGGCAAGTAAATTGAGAAATTAAAGTGAATTAAAGGAAAAGATTGGAGCATAATTTTATTTCCATTAATTTCTGAATGGCATGTTTGTAATTAGTTAATTAGGTCTCCATTTTTTTATTTGCTAGCAAAAAAGTCACGTGGAGGGCTGGAGGAAAAATCAAAAAAGGGAGCTGGAGGCAAATTGATTGGATTCCATTCGGACTTTAGAGGAAAGAACGCCGAAAAAGAAGTGGAGGGCTACTGATTCTTTTATCTTTTGGACTGCATCGAGAGACAGACGCTGCAGCTGCAGAGGGAGGCTTCTTTAATTTCATTGGTGGCTGGATATCACGCAGAGGAGACGAGGGAGAGTAGGAGCTGCATGGGAGAAAAGGAAATAACGTGAGAACAACGTGAACAGAGGAAGAAGCTTCGAGCTTGCATGGGACGTGAAAAACAAATGAGGCAGCAGCAAAAATGAAGCCACGTTCTGGTGCCTTGAGCAGATCACGTGGGCTGAGCGTGGCACACAAAAAAAGAGGCTGGGCACGTGACTTTTAATGAGGAGCTGGAGGCATTGATCCAGATAAAAAAAGCACATTCACGCCACCCATCGCACGCTGCCATATTCCATTCACCATATTAACGCCTTTCGTCCCCTTTTTCATCCAGCGTCCATCCATCTCCTCCATTCCCATTCCATCTCACTCAAATGAAGTTCTAATCCACCTTGTGGCTAGCTAAGAGGAGTTCTTGGAGAAGCTTGAATCCATTAATTAGAAAGGAAGTTTTGGCTAAGATTCTCATCTCTTTCTACACTTTTCTCTATCTTGTATTTTCTTGGTTAAGATTGTATTAGATTAGAGAATTGTATTGTTTATAATTAGTGGCTGGTTAGACATTAATTAGGAGATTGTTTTTGTTTGATTAATTGATTGAATCGAGTTCTGAATTGTTCATTTTCCTCTAATTTCCATGTGTGCCTCGAAGGTGTTTGATGAAATGCATGAATGAAATTAAGTGCTTGAATGTTAAATTTGAGAATTCCTTAGTGTTTAGTTAGTTAATTAAATATTTTTGGATGATGATTCAGAGGCTAATTAATCAGTTAATCAAGTAAATTGAGTGTTCATTGATCTTAAAGACAAGAATTAATAATTTAATACAGGGTTGAGATTTTAATTCAACATTAGATCATTAATCTCTTGAATCTTGAGTGGTAACCTAAGATAATTTGTTATGAACACAGTTAGAGACTCTTAGGCCAGAATTAATCACAATTGAATTAGGATAAGGATAGTGGATACCAAGGGACGAATCCAAAGCTAGTTACAAGCCCATTTTCAACCATAATTCATCCAATTAGGTAGAATTTAGGAACTTTATTTTAATTTCATTTTATTTAGTTTAATTAAATCAAAAACTCCCCTTAGTTTAGATAGCTTTTTAGAGTCTTTTAACATTTGAAAAACTCAATTAAGCATTGAACTTCAATTCCAAGGGAGATGACCTAGGTTGTGCCACTAGCTACATATTTTACCAACCTAGTTTTATTTTGAGGGTTGCGCGACGAGCCTCTCAGAGACCCAAGATTCACATCAAAATTTTAGTGGTCTCTACAAGAAGCTTTAGGTACTAGTCTCAATTTTAACACTGCCTATCATCCTCAGTTAGATGGATAGACTGAGAGGACCATTCTGACCCTTGATGACATGCTTAGAACTAGTGTGTTAGAGTTAAAGGGGAACTGAGATGTGTACTTTGTAATGACCCTAAATTCTAATCATGGTAATTAAGGTTAAAGATGCAATTAATAGTCATAAATCAAGGTTTGAAGTCATTACTATTACTTATGTTAGGAAAAAATGGAGAAATTTAAACTTTGATGTTGTAGAGTCATTAATGAATTATTCATAATCATTTATGCACATAGGGAATCAAACCCACAATTATAAGCCCTTAATCCTTTCATCCATTAATTCTAACTCATAAGACACTTCTACAAGAGTTCCTAATTTATTCCTTAACATTTTTATAGAGAAAACTAAAGTTTCTAGGTTATTATGAGGAATTGAGTACCTTCGTCATAGCCAAATACTCTTACGCCATGGCTAGAAGACCTCTTGGAGCTTCCTAACTTGCTCCTCAATATTGGCCGTGGTCAATTATCCTTTTCGTTGTAGCTAATTACTCTTTGTTACTTTCTCTAAGCAACTTTGTCACTTTTGACCGAGGCCAATTAAATTTTGGTTGCGGCTAATTATCTTATGCTCTTATAACTCCCGAGGTTTCATCTCATGCTCTCCAATTCTTCCTCTAGTAACACTTTATACCACTTTAACTTAATTTATGAAGATTTAGTGTCATTCTTTTACCTAATCTACCTAACACATCTATCATTATCCATTTAAAACTTAAATGTGGATCCTTAATCCTCTAGCCACCATAAACTAGCGAGTTTATAGATCAATGACAGTAAAGAGTTCATAAACTACTCACATTTTCATTCAAACATAAATATTAGTAGAAGTTCCATACATCACTAGTTTAAGTTGACATCTAATGTGTCACATGATTACAGTTTCTATGCTTGGTAATACATGATGCAATGCGGAAATTACATAAAATTAGTAATCTAATTACATAATACAATCTGACAAGGTTTTCGAACTAATGTGCTACCAAACCATATAATAAGCTTCCATTAGTTTTTCCTTAACTACTAAGAGATCTGGTCTTTGAAAGTATTAGCCCATAACTGGGGTGAGATATACAATCTCAATAACAAGAGGCAAATTTCATATATATGTACAGATTAATCAATACAATGCAATTTCATATAATCAATACTAGAATTATCAATTCAATTTGCAAACGAACTATTTGAGCTACCAATGACTACTATCCTATACCAGCAATCACACACAACATGTTAATAGCCAATAACATCAGGAATGATCCATCCACGGCACCAACTCCCTAATAAGCACAACCTAAGCTCAGTGCATTCAGGGTCTGATCACAACCCAGTACCTGATCGAAGCACATGCATAGGTAGCAACTGCACCACAGCTCCACTGTAACACCATACTTTTCTATCTTATTTCATATTACTTTCTTGTCTCATATCATGCAATTTATGAAGGAGTAAGAGAAATAACATTAAAATAATAAATTTCTTAGTGTTACGTAGCGTATAAATTTTTGATTCGGTATCCCATGGACCATGTGAGCTCATGTATCATATTCTTATATTTACTTTCATAGATACAACTCATTTCCATCCCCAAAAGTGGCCTAGAACTCGTGTAAAGCAAGGAAATACATAAAATTCATATATGCTATTTCGACCAGAAATTCCCCTTTTCTGTCACAAAATTTGAAAAATCATAACTAATTCTAGAAAAATCAAAATCATGCATTCTTTGGCATTCTGGAAAGTTACAGATGTTTAATTTATGCTAAAAATATGTCTAGGCCATGAAACATAACACAGAAGATGTTTGACATTCAAAAAGGTGCAGAGTGTCCAAAGTGGTATAGGTTTCCAATATAGTAAATTTTTGCTCCATATAAGATACCAAAGTGTCCAAATGACTTCCCTTTATGTTTGGTACCTCTTGGGCAAGTTTAAAAACATAAATATGACTTGTGTGAACTACCCAAGTGGTCCCAAACCTCATGCATCTCAATTTGGTCATTCCACTTCCATTTATATATGCATTTCCATAATGCTAGTTTGCCATTACATGTCCAAATTACACATTTCCATACATACAACCTTAAACTTTATTGCATATGATACATTAGCATAATTATACATATTGTAACAACCAGAAAAAGAAAAGAAAAGAAAAGAGAAAAGAAAAGGGAAAGAAAAGAAAAGCTGAAAATTTTCGAAGGCTGAAAATTTTCTAAGTCTGCTAGCTACAGCCTAGCTATAGCGAATGTACCTGTTCGCTATAGCGAGAAATGGGCTAGCTATAGCGAGAATGCCTTCTCGCTATAGCGAAAATGCTTCTAGCTATAGCGAGTGCGGGCATTCCATACAAAATCCAGGGAGTAGCTCGCCGTAGCGGGAGCTATAGCGAAGGCAAAGGTCTGGGACTTACACGAGCTCGCCGTAGCGAGGGTTATGGCTCGCTATAGCGAGGGTGAGTCCAAAAAAGCGTGAAAAGAGAGATTTTGACTTTTTAAAAGCTTCCAAACTTTCCTTTCTCTTAGAACCGACCTAAGCTTCGACCAAGGAGAGAGAAAAGAGCTGTGGAGAGAGAGAGAGACCTAGAGAAGCAAGGAGATCAAGCAAAGAGGTGAGTAATTTTGAGATTTCCCTAGCTTTTCTCCTTAGCATGTTGTTCTCCTCCTTTTGCTTTCTCTTTCTATGGTTTTGGAAGTTAATATGGGTTAGGTTCAGAAGAGGGAAGTAGGAAAACTACTCTAGAAGGAGGATAGAACTCATATATCTTCATTTCTTCTTCCTTGCTTTCTTCTTTGAGGGCTTGAAAGAGGAAGGAGAGTGAGTAGAGTTCTAGAGAGAGAATCCCTAGCTTCTTACATGGGTAGTGAGGGTTTACTTCGATGAAGAGCCCCTTTAGCTTTGTGAGTACTTAATCGAGATAAGAGAGTAATTTGATGCTCTTTGTTATGCCTAGGCTCAAAGGAAACAACTCCATCTAGTTGTGAGTGTGAAATCAAGAAGGGAGAAGATAAATCGAAAGGGAAGACTTGTGTTATCCGATAAGGTAGCTCTCTACTCTTTTCTTGTTGCATTCTTGGTTGTGTAATAGTCATTGTATGTTGTGTATGTGCGTGTATGATGAGATATGCCATTGATTTTGCCTTGATGCATTGGTACCAATATGCTTATGATATGATTTATGGAAATTGCTCGGGTGAGGTGGTGCCGAAAGTCCCTTGAGACGGATGAGGAGGAGCCAAAAGTCCCTAAACCAAGGGTGAGGCTGATCCAAAAGTCCCAAAGCTCGGGTGAGGCTAGACCGAAAGTCCCTAGAGCCTATTCTTGGCATTGACATGCTATTCATGGCATGAAACACATATGTTGTGTTATTGTGACTTGTGTGCATGCTTGACTAGTTATATGCCTTGATTGCATCTTGAATGAGTATGAGCTACTGAGATTCCCCGAATCTCACCCCCTTCCCCTCCCATCTTAATATCCAACTGGTGTTCAAGGAGAAGCAAGCATACCTCATGGAGCCTAGTAGAGCATATTTAAGAAAGGAATAGTTTCTCTTGGTCATTTTGTTGTAAAAGGTGCCAAAATGAATATGCACCTCTTATTTTTGGGTTGTAAATATGTGAGCACATGTAAATATATGTATAGATGATGTATGGATTATTTAAAGAGCCAAAGCAATGAGAATGTAGAAATTGGCCCTTTTGTGGCTTATATGAAATGATGTATTTTCTTCCATAGCATAGTGAATTTGGAATGTATGATGATTTGGATTACTTAGACATTTCATATATGCTATGTTTGTACTTTTAAACTTGCCCACAAGATGTTAGAGCATGTGGGAGGTCATTTAGACCCATTTTGAACCACATGGGGTGCCAAAATCGCCAATTGGGTGAGCTCCGTCAAAGTATGACCGGATGAGGTCTTCTTGGTATGGAATTTGGCATGTCTCTAGAGTCTATTGAGAGATTCTTGAGAAGCTAGAGCGGGTAATATTTGGAGGTCTAGAGAATATTTGCCGAATTGTTGAAGTTGGGAAATTTCAATGGTTTGGTCATGGTACTGTACATTAGGTCCGAAAATGAAACCATGCCATTCATAGACCAAATAGTGTCCATTTGTCATGAAATTTTATGAGCATAAACGAGATATCCACAGTGACCTATACCAACTGGAAGCACCTCAATTGGATGTCTGTAGAGAGAGAAACGACTTGCTGAAGTTCTGTATCAGCATCAGGGAAGTTTCTGACCTTCGTTACTGTTCCATCGGTTTTCGAAGGTCCAAGAGCTCCTGAACTGATCTGAACTTATTTTTTCCTCTAGTTAACATCTGTAGCTTTCCAAATTGGTATAGTTTTCCCAGATTGGATTTTTGTGGAATTAATTACGAATTTCCGAAGTTCATGACAGTAAACTGCACCAGTATCAGGGACAGCCGGATATCTGTTCCTATTTCGATGTCAATGATGGTCTAAACGTTGAGATTATGGTCGGGATTTATTTTTAGTGTGAATTTAACATCCCAAGATTTCTAGAGAGCTATGATTTGCTTGATTTCCATTTTTATAGAATTAGTTATGATTTTCCCAAGTTAGAGCCAAAAATCTAACTTATGGGCCCGATTGAGAAATTGTATTTTCTGGGTTTTGGCTTCTTACCCGTGGTTTGTGAGTTGTTTAAGACGGTGTACAAGTCTTATAAATGGTGTTTGAGTATAGAATGTGGATGATGGGTTCACGGGACCCACGGGATAAAATATGACCGGTTAAACCCCAAATTTAAGTAGTTAAATACCACGGTTTCGGTCATTTTCCGGGGAAATCATATGCAATCAAGTCTAGAGGGGGATCAATTGGAGTGTAGTCAGTAAGGTGTTACACATATTCATAACATCATAGAATATATACAACCATGGATTACAACATTTGCTATTTATATGGCTTTAAAGAAACAAAATCTCTATACTTTGACGTCATGCTCTCATCTTTCAAGTGGTTGGCTCCCATTTCCTTGTTCTCTTGATCCACCTAGCATATTAGAACATTGAAAAATTATAACTAAATCTAGAAAAATCAAAATGTAATATTGGCCATTCTGGAAAGCTATGGATGTTTACTTCACACTAAAAATATGCCCAGACCATAACTTCCATCACAGAGGATGTTTGACATCCAAAATGGCCCAAAGGTTGGACTGCATCCTGAAACTGATATAGAATTCTACAGAAAACTTTGAAAATATCCAATTAATTCCAAAACAATTTAATCCATGCAAATGATACCAATTTAGAAAGTTGTAGATGTTAAATAGAGAGGAAAAATATATTCAGACTAGTTCATCAAGCCCAAACCTCAGAATTCAATGGAACAGTACATCTGGTCGGGCAAAATTCTTGATACTAGACAGAATATTCAAAAATTCATATCTCCCTCTCTAGGCCTCCAAATGAGGTGCTTCAAATTGGCACAAGTCACTGTGATTGTCTAGTTTCTCTGTATAAAGTTTTGTGGCAATTGGACATCATTTAAGTCTCGTAGGACATAATTCAATTTCGAACCAAATGAATAGTATAGCAGACCAAAACCAGAAAAATTGCCAACTTTGAAAAATTATCAAATATTCGGTAGACCTCTAAAAGTTATTATCTTTAGCTTCCCAAAAAGCTCTTAATGAGGCCTTATTGCATGCCAAATCTCATATTAAGACTAACTCATTTAGTAAAAAAGTGATATAGGATTCCATAATAGTCAATTTTGGCTCCATATGAGGTACTAAAATTATCAAATGGCTTTCCCTTGGTTATGGAACCTTTTGGGCAAGTCTAAAAGTACATTTAAGACTTGTATGAGCTATCCAAATAGTCCCAAACCCTATGCATCTCATTTTGGCCTTACCATACACACATATGCACATTTCCATAAACTCATTCATGAAGCCATCTTTGCCATACATACTCAATTCACATTCCATCATTCATATAACACATACTTTTATTTCTACTTCATATAATAGCATAATTACATATGTCTCAAGGGTCATAAATCATTTACAACATTCATATACATCATTATGGTTCATTATGACTTTAAAAGAAAAATGTTAGACATATGGATGTCAATCTTCTTCCTTCAATGTTGTTGGCTCCCATTAACATATCCACTTGGTCCACCTAGCATGTGAGATCATTGGAGAGGAGGGAATGAGATTAAAAGAATCCTAATAGCTCATCTCCCATTCAATCATACATAATATATGCAAAGCAAGCTTTACAAATGCATACATGGAGAAAATGGAAGTCATAGACATTTTAAAAGCAAACTTGGCATATTAACAAATCATACAAGACATTCAAGAGCTTACCAAGTGCTTGGATTAGCCTCACACTTCTCCTCATGGATTTTGGACTTGCCTTACCTATTCTTTAAGAGCTTTAGACTCAACCATACTCTTGGGAGCTCACTTTGCCTTTGGGAGACTCTTTACTTTGTCTCAACCAAGCTCAAGGGTTCTTGGCTCATCCTCACTATGGTCAAAAGTTCTTGGCCTCTCCACACTCAAGCAAACTCATCAAACATCATACATTCATTTGAAAACATAACATGACATTATGAAATCATGGCATATAAAATCATGCTAGCATACTTTTCATGGCTTGAAAATACACATACACACACTCTAAGACAAGCTAAACATACATCCATGCATGAGAAAAGGTGGAGAGAGCTACCTTGCACACAATCACACACTTTTTCCTTTGGATTCAAGCCTCTTCTTTCGACCACACACCCACAAATTGGTGGAGATAGTTTCTCTTAGCCTAGATACAATTTATGGGAGCCAATTAGGTTCATGAAACAAATTCTAAGGTTATACAACTTGCTTAGATACTAGATTACTCTATAGGCTCCATTATGGTCCATAAATGCACCTAATGAAGCAACACCCCTCAAAAAATTTCTAGGCTCCATTCTTTCCTTTCAAATATGATTCTTGACTCTTTTTAAGCCTCTTGGAGTCATCACATAATTAAAACAAAGAGTCTAACATCATGTTGCTTCTTTAGGTCATAATATGAAACCTAAGTCACCAAATCACTTTCTATGAGTTCTAAATTTTTTCCAAGGCCTTCCCTCATATTCATTCATCATATATGACACAAAAATGGGTTTGAAAAAATTTAAAACTCTCCCTAGCTACTCCATCCATGCTTGGCCGAGACTATGCCCTTTTTTAGCCTCCTTGAAATTCTCTTTGTTTTCTTAAAAGAGGAAGCATGTGGGGAGCATCTTAGGGATTTTAGGAGCTCATTTAAACTCTTAATTAGGCCTAGGAATTATTATATGAAAACAGATTTTAGAAGGTGCACACAAAACTCTAGAATTTGCATCTTGAAATCTAATGGTTTTTGATAATTCTCTTTGCATATTTTTAATTTCCACACTCTTTTTCCTTAGATTCATGCTTGGTTCTGCCCAAAAATCATCTCCTCCTAGGGTTTTCTCAAGTGGGGCAAAATGGTGGAGAAGGGAACCAAAGATGACAACCATAGGAAGAGAAATTACCTTGTTTTCTTGCTTTTTCTCACTTGAATCTTGTGTTCTTTAAGCTCCTCTCTTCAAATCCGAATTTTCTCATCAATTTCTCCCTTAAAAAAAATTTATAAACTTCATTTTAATCATAGGAAATAAAGGAGAATGAAGGAGAAGAGGTTTGGAAGAGAAAGAGCATGAAAAACTATGAAAATCCATACCTTTCTACCTTGAATTTCTCCTCCTTTTCTTCCTCCTCTTGTGTGCCTCATCCCCTAGGGTTTTCTTTTGGTTTTGGGCAGAACATGGTCGTGCATAATGAAGGGAGAAGAAGGGTTCATCATATATATAAGTGGGAATAAGTTACACTTTTCAAAAATTCTCATTTTGCCCTTTATTCTTGGTATTTTCGTTTCTCTTTCGTTTTAACTCTTTTTTTAGAATCGTCTTTTCCATTATGAAATTTAGGTTCCTAATTTAGTAAAATGCCTTTGGAATCTCTCAAATTGGAGCTAAAACCTTCCTGAATGAGTCAGTTAAAGTTCAGGTCAATCGATGTTAGAAAACGTCCACTAGAGGGGTTTTAATTGTCCCAGGGCTTTCCATGGTTTCAGGGCCTTTGAGAACCCCGGAGAACTCAAAATTGTCATTTAAAAAGTCCTCCTATGTGAATTCCAAAATCTGCTCAAAATTACAAAAATGTCATTATGTTTCGTGGGCTTTTCGTAAGAAATTATTTCTTCATTCTAGCTCTATTTTTCCTTCTGTCTGAGCCTGGGATTCTCATTTTTAGGAGTCTAGAATGCTTCCCAAATTTTTTGGGACCTTAACTACATCATTTCAGGGGACTTTCTTTTGTATTTGGTAAGTTTCGTTCATTGACAGAGAAATTACACGTTACGTTTCTCACGTTTTCTTTGGTTTTCAGAGAACTAGATATTACATAAGATTTCCTCTTTACCTTTTAGGTAGAAAGTCTACTTAGTCTAGTTTGAGGCCAATTTGGTGGTCAAAATTCATCAAATCATATGATAAGTGGCATGCCTCGCATGCCCCTAGCACCGAAGTGCTAGTAAATGAGCACGTCTCACATGCCTCTAGCACTAAAGTGCTGTAGAATCTTACCTTACATGCTTTGAGTATATCATGCATGTAAAGTACCTCTAACCACCACCCAAATGCACATCAACACGTAACATAAGTAAATTGAATCACATAAAAGAGACAACATGCATAAGCACCACGTGCCTATAGACCTCACCCTTATCACACAAAAGGGTCCCCTCTCTTATCACATACCCTCTCTTATCTTGATACACCAAGGGAGGAGCCTCAAATCTCTCAAAGTTTCTTCCAAAACATCATATCCCTTAATCTCTTACTTTAAAGTCATTATTCTCCATTCAAAAATGGATTTTGCAATTCTAAGTGTTTCTTGCCCTCCTTTTTTATCATCATTAACAAAAGATGGCTTACTCACTCCAATAGTTTGAATGAAACTATTTGAAATATTCTTTAGCTCTTATTGCCCTTATTCATTAGGGCCAAATTGCTGTAGTTAGGATCGAGTAATTGTATTCTTTATTAACCAGGATCAAGCAAGTAGGTTAAGATCTCTATACCTATAAAGCCTCAACCTTGGGGACCTTTCGAAGTCTACATAGTTCAAACTCAATATGGATTGTACCTCACTTCATATATTTAGTCAATCACACTTATTTATTATACACTAGTTCCCAAACTTCCATTGTCAATTTCCCAATCATAAGTGAGGCTTATATCTTACCCTTCTGTAAGGTTTTTATAGCTAATCAGGTGTTTTACTCTGTACTGTTGCCTTTTAAGTTCTCAACATCACTCTAGATGGTCCTTGAAAAGCTTAAAACTTTGCTTAAGTAAAGAATTGCTACTCTTGTTGTGATCAATTGACTACTTCGATAGGCCAGTCAACTGGTTGGCCGTACCCAGTCGACTTGCTTAATAAATGGTGATCAACTAGTCACAAATACTATTAGTAGCCTTGTTCGTCATCCTTATCAGTTACCTAGTCTCATTCATTTAGTCAACCAGTGCCTCACAACGAGTGTTTGGGGCATCTACCACATAGCCAGTTGGCAACAAGCCTTAATTGGTTAACTATCTAGATTAAGACTAGTAACCCAATTTTTGAAAAAGAAGGACAAAATTCTAGCCTTTTTATTGGCATTAACAACCTCAAGTCTCAAAATTAATGATATTTGAAACATTATGAAATAGAATCTTATTATACTATATTATTTTCAAGGACACACTCATTGTGATAGGTGATGTTTTGAATAAGATTCAAGAAACATTCGTTTTAACAAGCACTACAAGCCTTACATCATCATTCCTCTATATTTCCTTTCTGGAGGTAAAGAACAATAAAAACATGTTCACATAATTTAGTTACTTTTATAAGCTAATACTATGCCAAATATGCATCATGATTGCCAAGTTTCTAATAATAAAATTTAAATTAGCACAGTTTTCCTAAACCATTGCTCTGATACCAAATGTAACGACCCTAAATTCTAATCATGGTAATAAAGGTTAAAGACGTGATTAATAGTCATAAATCAAGGTTTAAAGTTATTATGATTACTTACATTAGGAAAAAGTAGAAAAATTTAAACCTTGATATTGTAGAGTCATTAATTAATTACTCATAACCATTTATGCACATGAGGGAATCAAACCCGCAATTATAAGCCCTTAATCCTTGCATCCGTTAATTTTAACTTATAATCTTCTACACAAGTTCTTAATTTATTCCTTAACATTTCCATAAAGAAAACTAAGGTTTCTAAGTCATTATAAGGAATTGAGTATGATCGCCACGGCTAAATACTCTTATGCCATGGCTAGAGGACGTCCTGGAGCTTCCTAACTTACTCCTTAATATTGGTCACAGCCAACTATCCCTTTCGCCATGACTAATTACTCTCTGTTACTCTTCCTTGGGCAACTTCGTCACTTTTGGCCGAGGCCAATTAAATTTTGGTTGTGGCCAATTACCTTCTGTTCCTATAACTCCCAAAGTTTCATCTCATGCTCTCCAATTCTCCTCTAATAACATTCTAGGCCACTTTAACTTAATGTATAAAGATTTAATGTCATTCTTTTACCTAATCTATCTTACACATCTATCATTACCCATTCAAAACTCAAATGTGGATCCTTAATCATCTAGCCACTATAAACCAGCAATTTTATAGATTAATGACAACAAAGAATTTATAAATTACTCATATTTCCATTCAAACATAAATCCCAGTAAAAGTTCCATACATCACTAGTTTAAGTTGACATCTAATGTGTCACATGATTACAGTCCCTATGCTTGGCGATACATGATGCAATGTGGCAATTACATAAAATTAATAATCTAATTACATAATACAATCTAACAAGGTTTCTAAACCTATGTGCTACCAAACCATATAATAAGTTTCCATTAGTTTCTCCTTGCCACTACGAGGTTCAGTCCTTGAAAATGTCAACCCACAACCAGGGTGTGATATACAATCTCAGTAACAAGAGGCAAATTTTCATATATATGTACAAATTAATCAATACAATACAATTTCATATCATCAATACCAAAATCATCAATTCAATTTACAAATGAACTAGTTAAGCTTCCAATGACTACTGTTCTATACCAATAATCATACACAACATGTTAATGGCCAATAACACTGGGAATGGTTCGTCCATGGCATTGACTCCCTAATGAGCACAACCTGAGCTCAATGCATTCAGGGTCTGATCACAACCCGATACCCGATCGAATCACATGCACGGGTGGCAGCCGTACTACAGCTCCACCATGGACTCACAAGGTCCAATCACAACAACAATTCAAGTAGTCAATCAATCATTTAGCATTTCAAAATTAAGCATGTGTAACAAATGTCAGATTAACATGAGAATATATATAGAATTAGGAAAAATAACCCTGGTTACCTCAATAAAGCCAATTACTCTTCCTCTAGCTATCATTACAATTCAAATGCATACCAGGCCCAGCTTCTTAAAGAGTCAATTGTACTAATTTAAGGTCACAACACCAAGGACTCACAAGGGGTCACTCCTAACATCTCTAATTTCGCACATGTAAAAGCTATGCACTAAAAGTCAATCCAAATGATGAAAATTCAACACATATACCTCATAAAAGGAGAGGAAACACTTACCCATACATCTAGGAGGTTAAGTGGACTGGGTTAAGCCTTAACTACTAAGAATACACCATGGGCCATCCTTAAAACTTGGATTTTTGCACATGAAATCAGCCATATACCAAAGTCATCTTATAACATGAAATCTGAGCAATGTTACACCACAAAATGAAAGCAAACACTTACCATATAGTTCCACTAATTCCAACTCTGAAAATCTTGCAAGGAATCACCCAAGCACTAAATTTCAGATTTGATAAGGAGATGAAAATGCCCAAAATTAGAAACTAATTAGACCAAAATGAAGAGGAGAATAAGAGAAACATGTTTTATATAGATTATCTTAGCCAAATCTTTCTCTAGAAGTGAGAAATGGTGGAAGAATGTAGAAAAACCCTAGCCCTTCTTCTCGAGTGCGAAAATGGAGTCCTCCTTGGCTGAAAAATGAATGGGTCTGCAGACTAAGGAAGTGGAGGATAGGTATGTTAGGGTTTTTTATGAGTTTAGGCTGACCAAGAAGCCCAAAACCCAAGTAGGTTCAAAATTTAATTTATTGGGTTAGAGTATATGGATTTATTTGAATTGGGTCTACATAAGATTATAATTGGGCTTCTAAAAAATAGAATTTGACTTTCTTATGACCAAAAGTGGGCTTTTATACTTACTTTATGGCATAAATAAGTTAATCATAAGACCCAAATTAAATGTCCATCTCCCTTTAGTTGATTCCTTAATTAAACTCATAACCCTAAATAATATATCTTCACCCAACAATAATCAAACATGATTATTAGCTCAAAATGCTTTAAATAAACCCATTTCTTTAGAAACCTTATTTTTCTTATTTTTCCCAAATCCCTATATTAATTCTTTAATTCATCATAATTATCCTATGTGCTCTTAAGGACCTACTATTCACGTTTTTGTGTATCTATCACCGCGGCAAGCCTATATGGCGCAGTAGTAGAAAAACACCTTAGAACCTATTGTATAAAATTTCCCAATTTGTGCCATGGCGAAACTAACTCCTAGAACACTCATGCTCTGATTCCCTCGACCTACGTCTTGGCTAAAAATTTTGCACCACGGTAAAGTTGCTTTCTATTACCCTTTCTAGGTAACTTTTTCGTTTTGTGCTATGGTGCTCCTCACCTCTGCCTGACACCTGGCTGCGACTTTGCCCAGTTTGGCCATGGCGTGACCCTCTTTTATACCACTTCTCCTTAAATTTCATTTCATCTACTCCAAATCTCCCTCTAGTAATACTCCAAGGCCACTCTACCTTAATTTGTGAGGCTATAATAGCTTTTATCTACTTGGTTTATCTAGCTTACCTATCATTACCAATTCAAGACTTAAGGGTTGATTCCTACTCATCAAACTATTATGCATCAGTATATTCATGAAGTATTTATAGTAGCAAGATCCATAAGCAACTAATATTATTATTTGTGAAAATATAAAAGCATACTCTTACGAGTCAAGTCATACATTCATACTAAAGAGGTTCCACATCAAATTATAAGTGAAAGTATACATCAAACTCCAAGTTATGTAAAGCCTAACTCACTATTAGTTACATCTTTATTTACTAAAACATAAAATACCTACACTTGGTAATATGATTGCATGATGATGCTATACAAGAGAATAACAAAATCAGTATCTACCCTAAATTAACTTAGCCCAAGTGTAGCTTCCCACACAAGGCTTCAACTTATGGATGTGTATCCACTTACTTTCTGTTATCCTTACCCGAAGAGCCTTTACCTGAAAGTATTATCCCATGAAATGGGGTCAGATACAAATCTTAGTAACCAAAGGCAAATTCTAATCATATATTTCAATTTAATTAATATATATGCATAAAATTAAATAAACATAAGAAAATATACTAGTCATATCAGCAAATGAAACAATTAGGCTATTAGTGACTATTATCCTATACTAGCAATCACATTTCCACATGTTAGAGGCCATTAACATTGGGAGAGACCCGTCCATGGCACCAACTCCCCAATAAGTACAACATAGGGTCAGTGCATATAAGGGTCTGATCACAATTCGGTGCTTGATCGAAGCACAATGCACAGGGTGGCAATCGCATTACAGTTCTACCATAGACTCACAAGATCTAAACATAATATATTAGATAGCCAACCATTCATTATGTATTTCAAAATCATACATGTATAGCAGATATACAATTAAAGTAGACGTATGCATGGAATTTAACATTAACCCTGGTTACCTCACTCTACAAACAAATTGGAAAACTACCAACGATACCAAAATCTCCTTATAATCACAACATCAGAAAATTACTACTCTAAATCATCATTTATAGCATCAAACAGGTACCCAAAGAATTAAAATATTAATGTCTACCTAGTGGACACTTACCCAACTACTACAAGTCTCCAATTTTGGATTTAATTGTTCTTATACTAGTAACTTCAAAATATCACTTCAAATTCTAGGTAAATTTGCACAAAATGAATACCTATACTATAAATCAACTATAGGGGTTCTAAACCAGCAGAAAATGATCAAAATAAGGAGTTCATACTTACCTAACAGCACCCTTAGTCTCAACCTTTGAAAATCCACTGTGGAAACACCAAATAACAAGTTTCAATTTTGGGTGGAAGATAAAAATGCTCCAAATGAGAAACCAAATGATTCAAATTGAAGAGGAAGAAGAGAGGATTAAGTTATATATAAGTTACCTTAGCTAAATCTTGCTATAGAAGTAGGAAATGATGAAATTTTACTACTAACCCTAGCCTCCCCTTTAGACCTCTAAAATTTCCCTTTGCTTCTTGTGTTTTATGCAGAAGGAAGGGGAAGGCTGAAGTAAAATTAAGGTTTAGATGGGTTATGGGCTGACCCAAGGGCCAAAAATCTAAGTGGGTTTAGTCATATGCTTGTTGGGCCATGGATTATAGGGTTACATGGGTCATATATAAAAGTTGGGCCAAGCTAGAAAGGTCTATTAACATTTAGGTCTACACAAATAAATATTGGGCCTCTGAGAAATACAATTGGATCTTTTTAAGGTTAAAATTGGGCTTCTACACTTACCCAAAACATAATTAAATTAACTATAAAGCCCAAATTAATGTCCACCTCTCTTAAGTAATTTCCTAATTAAACTTATATTAATCCTTAATTAATCATGATTATCCTTAATTAATTTTTGGGGTGTTACACAGTCTATTTTGTTTTATTCATTTAAAAAAAAATTCAAAATGTGGTGGTTATCAAAAAAGCAAGAATAGTTTATCCATTGAATAAAAAATACCAATTTTTTTTTCTGATGACAATCTCTCTGATCTGAGAAATTAGATTCATTCTTTCTCTCTCAATGTATTCTACTATGAAACAAAATATTGGATTCAAGTTTGTGATCCAATTTTTTTTGTGTAGTTTGCTTGGTATCAAACACTACATCGGGTATGTTATTAAATTCAATTTATTAAACATGAACAAATATGGCCCATAATAGCCAAAATTTAAGGAACTAGAATAACTATTACATTAAGATATTTTATACATTAAACTAAATGCACCATATATTGGCATCTCAAAAAGAAGGAAAGAAGTTAAATCAAGTCATCTTCATAGAAAAATGATAAATCCTTTAGTATAAGCTCTCTTTTCATGCAAGAGAGATGATATCAAGTAACCTTATATACTATATATTGATATATCATGTAGCAAAGCTTAATATGCAAAAGGAAGCAAAGATATGATATGAAATGCATTAACATAGCTATTTAAGTAACCTAAATAAAACACTACCAAACTAATCATAATTGACTTAATTTGAGAATGAGCAAGGGTTTCAAACTAAGCAACTTAAAAAAAAAACCTACTAGCATATTAAAAGAGGTAATACAAGGTCCCAACTTATTATTTTCTTTGAAGGTTTATGATCTAGAAATATTACTTTCTTGAAAACATCAAGCCACATTTGAAACATACTAGAAGAAATAATAAAAAAGCATTATTAAGTTTAAAATGCAACCTTCCATGTCTACCATTGAATAGGGAGAGAACTTGCTCGATTTGAATAACACATCATACCTTAATCTGGTGCACCTTTTTTCCTTATAACACCATATTACTTTAGCCTTACTTTCCTATATATTATACTCCATACATGCTTTATACATGGGTTTCAAGAAGAAAGTGGATTGAAATCATAGCTCATAATAGCATATATAGAGTTTTAACTATTCAAAATTTCCCCCCATGGATCTTGTGGACTCCCCAATATCATCCCCTACTCATAATCCATCAATACAAGTCATAAACATCATAAAATATCTCATGTAATTTGAATTTGGAAGCCACACATCAAAAAAATGGGAGTTCCATTTCGGGTCTAGATTTCAATTTTTTAGGGTAGAATTTGGAAATTCATAATTAAATCTAGAAAAATAGAAATCTAACAAATCATAGCTTTCTGGAAGGCCCTACATGTCAAATTTATGCTAAAAATACTTTTAAGCCATAAAACTATGTTTAGACAGCTTTTGACAATAGGAAACTAACATAGGTCTAGCTGTCTCAAAATTCTGTTACAGTTTACTAATATGGATTTCAAACATTCATAACTAATTCCACAAAAATCCAAATCAAGTAAACTATACTAATATGGAAAGCTACAGATGTCTAATTTAAGGGAAAAATAGCTCTAGATCTAGAAAATGACAATAAGCTAGAGAAAATTGATGGAACAGTGCTCAAGGTCCTGTTGCACTACTAACAGTAAATTCCAACTTCAAAAATGCATATCTGTCCCTACACACCTCCAAATGAGGTGCTTCCAGTGGCTATAGCTCGTTATGCATGTCTAGTTTCTCCATGGAAAATTTTAGAACCATTGGACCTGATTTTCTTTTCAGATGAAAAAAAATATTTCAGACCAAGTGAACAGTAACTGATACCAAAATACAAAATTTGTTGAACTTTGAAAGATCATAATAAATTCTATGGACCTCCAAATATTACAGTTCTTAGACCAGAAAAAATCTCTATATGAGATCTATATGTCTGTAAAATCTTATCCTCAAAATCGTCCATTTGGTCACTTTGTGACATAAGGTGCCAAAATGAGCTTTATAAGCACCAAAATGGGTCAAAATGAGTCCAAATGCTTTCCTACCCTAACCATAACTTCTTGAGTACATGGGAAAGCATTAAAATAGACCTCTAAACATGCCTAAAGGGTTCAAAAACCCAGATCTTACAAATTCACTACCCCACTTGTTAATATACATAAGAGCACACATATGCATTCTTACCATACAATGTCAAAAACATTCATTCTCATTCATATACCCTTAGTTTCCATACATACCTCACGTATACATGTATCTACATATGTCTAAGGGGTTATACATTATTGCATTACATCACTTGACATCTATATGGCTATAATACAAGCATTTTACAGCTTCTTTGCTAACCTCCATGTCTTCAAGTGGGCTGGCTCCCAAATTCCTTGCTATTTTACTCCACCTGGACATGTTAGGTGATGGGGAGGGAGTGAGATTCAAAGAATCTCAATAGCTCTATATACTTTTAATCATATATGATGGATGCATTATCATGCAAATGGATGCCATGCATGGTTTATAAGCTACATATGCATAACAAGAACATGATTTCCATTTCATAAAGTCTCAATTATATCAAAGGAGACTCTCAATGTAACACCATAATTCTAGCTCATCTCATGCCTTTGAATAGCATAATTATCATGAAACATACACATAATTCTCATAAAGGAGGCATGAAGATTTGGACTTCTATTTGCAAGTCATCATATCCAAAAGCCCATTCGGTGTCACGTGGACTGTGTGAGCTCATTCTATGCATCCTCATATTTATTTGCATGATTAGAACTCATTTCAATCACAAAAACTAGCTTTAAACCCATGGAAACCAAAAAGGGATATCTGACATGTAGATTCATTTTCGGCAAACTTGGCCTCATTTCTGGGCAAAGTTTGGAAATTCACAACTAAATCCAGAAAAATCGAAAACATGTAATCTCAGTCATTCTAGAAAGCTTAAGATGTCTAATTCATGCTAAAAATATGTAGAAGTCTTAAAATCTCATATATAATGCGTTTGACACGCGAAATCATCTACTGGTCGAAGGGGTTCCTGATACTATCACAGTTTACTGATATGGACTTCAAAAATGTCTAACTAATTCCACAAAACTCCAATGCTTGCAAATGATATCACAATGGAAAGATGTGGATATTAACTAGAGAAGAAAAATATCTCCAGATCAGTTCATCAAGCCAAACTCCCGAAAATCAATGGAACAGTACCTCGGGTCTGGCAAGATGTCTGATACTGGGTAGAACTTTCGAAAATGCATATCTTCCTCTCTAGACCTCCAAATGAGGTGATCTCGGTGGCCACAGAAATATTATGACATCTAGTTTATACATATAAAATTTCATAAGCATTGGATACCATTTGACCATCGGGTGACACAGAATTCAAAACTGCCAGTATGAACAGTACTCATACCAGAATCCATGAAAAATCCCAACTTTAAAAATTCATCAAATATTCTCTAGGTCTCCGAAAATTATGATCTTTAGCTTCCCAAAAATCTCTTAATGAGACCTAATTGCATGCCAAGTTTCATGGCAAGACCAACTCATTTGGCTAAAAAATGGCATAGGGTTCCATTATGGTCAATTTTGGCTCCATATTGGGTACCAAAATTGCCAAATGGATTCCCCTTGGTCTTGGCACCTTTTGGGCAAGTTTAAAAGCATATTTTAGACTTGTGTGAGCTGCCCAAAGGGTCCCAAACCTCATGCATCTCATTTTGGCCATTCAACCCACATTTATACACATTTGCATCAAACTTCCAATTTGCATAACTTGGCATTACATACCCCAAATTCATTTCTAAAGTTCATACATCATATCCATACATGTATACATCACATAATATCATATTTACATGTGTATCAAGGGTCATGTGCCATTTACAATAATCATATACATCATTATGGCTCAAAAAGGGTAAAAGCTAAACATATGAATGTCAATCTCTCTTCTTCAATGTTGTTGGCTCCCATTAGCATATCCACTTGGTTCACCTAGCATGTTAGATCATTGGAGAGGAGGGGATGAGATTCAAAGAATCCCAATAGCTCATCTCCTATTCCATCACACATAATATGTGCAAGCAAGTTTCATATATGCATGCATGGAGAAAGTACAAATCATAGGCATTTTAAAGCAACTTTGGCATGTGAATCAATCATGCAAGACATTCAAGAGCTCACTAAGTGTTTGGATTGGCCTCACACTTCTCCTCATGGATTTTGGACTTGCCTCACCCATTCTTTAAGCACTTTGGACTCAACCATACTCTTGGGAGCCCACTTTGCTTTTGGGAGACTCTTCACTTTGTCTCAACCAAGCTCAAGGGTTCTTAGCTCATCCTCACCAAAGGGAAGAGTTCTTGGCCTTTCCACACTCAAGCAAACTCACAAACATCATGTAATCATTTGAAAACATAACATAACATCAAGCATCATGGCATATAAAGGTATGCTAGCATACTTTTCTTAGCTTGAAAATACACATACACACATTCTAAAACAAGCTAAACACGCATCCATGCATGAGAGAAGATGGAGAGAGCTACCTTGCATAATTTCACACACTTTTTCCTTAGCTTTCAAGCCTCCTCTTTTAGCCACACACCCACAAGTTGGTGGAAATAGTGTCTCTTGGCCTAGACACAAATTATGGGAGCCAATTAAGTTCATGAAACAATGTCTAGGGCCATGCAACTTACTTAAACCCTAGATTACTCTATAACCTCCATTATGGTCCATATTGGCACCTAATGAAGCAACACCCCTCAAATCATTTCTAGGCCTCATTCTTTATTCTCAAATATGATTCTTAACTCCTTTTAAACCTCTTGGAGTCATCATATCATTAAAACAAAGGGTCTAACATCATGTTACTTCCTTAGGTCACAATATGGAACCTAAAGCACCAACTCATTCTCTAAGCTTCCTAAATTTTTTCTAAGGTTTCCCCTCACATTCATTCATCATATATGCCTCAAAAATGGGCTTGAAACAATTTAAAACTCTCCCTAACTATGCCATCCCTACTTGACCGAAACTTAGAGCATAAATGGGATTTCATGACTTCTTGATTTTTCCTTGATGGGAGAACCATTTAGGGAGGTTGTTAAGAGTTGTAGGAGGTCAAGGAAACACTTAAATAGCCAAGAGAACTCATAGATTAAATCAGTTTTTACAATCCCCTTATATGCTCTACACATTTCTAACTTTGAGTTCATTAATTTTTCTTGCAATTTCTTTGCTTTCTTGGATGGGAGGTGCATGTGGGAAGCTCTCTAGGGGTCTTAGGAGCATGTCTAAACATTCAATTAAGTCTAAGAATATTCATATAAAATCATATTTGCAAGGGAGCATTTGGATCCCTAATGGTTCTATCTTGTCTCCTAATGCTCCTTTCTTGATTCTATTGGTTCCTTCTTAATCCTTATCATCTAAAACCTCTAATCCCTCCACAAATTGGGCAGAAAACAGCCCCTAAGAATTGGGCTCATGGTGCCTAAATTCGTGCAAGAGGAAGGGGGAGGGAGAAGCTACCAAAGAATGGAAGTTTTACCTTGTTTTCTTGCTCTTTCTTGGTTGCTTTTCACTTTCCTTGGTTGCCTCACTCCAAACACGAATTTTTCCTCTCTATTCTGCCCCAAAACAGCACCAAACTGTCCATTAAAATCATAGAAAGAAAGCTTGAGAGGAGAGGAGCAAGGTTCAAGAAGGAAGGATATGGAATTTCTTAAAGTTTCTTACCTTTTTCTTGAATTTCTTCCTCCAAAATCTTCCTCCTCTTGTGCGCCTAAGAAGGGCAGCTTCTCCTCTGGTTTTTGGTAGAATTAAGGCGGTCTTAGAGAGGAGAGAAAGAACGTGGCATATAAAGAAGAAGAAAGAAGCTTCCTTTTTAAAATGGTTTCCAATTTCACCCTTCGTAATGGCATTTCCGGTTTGGCTTCGTTTTAACTCTATTTTTAGAACCGTCTTTTTCATCATAAAATTTAGATTCCCAATTTAATAAAATGCCTTTGGAATCATTCAAATCGGAGCTAAAACCTTCCCGAACGAATTGGTCAAAGTTTGGGTCAACCAACGTCGGAAAGAGTACACCGGAGGGGCTTCACTAGTCCTGGGGCTTCCCATGGTTTTTGGGGCCTCTGAGAACCCTGGAGAACTCAAAATTTTCATTTAAAAAGCCCTCCTATAAGTTTTTCAAAAAGTACCCATATTTACGAAAATGCCATTGGCCTTTTGGCAATTTTATTGAATCACTATGGCCTTGATTTCTGGGTAACTCAAGGCTCAAATCCTCATTTTTCATTATTTATAATTTTATCATAATTTTATTTGGCCCCAATTCCTTCTATTTCAAGGACTTCCTTTTGTATCTTGCCCATTTCTGACGTTTATAGAGAAACCAAACATTGTGTCTCTCATGTTTACGGAAGGACCGGATGTTACACTCAAGACCTTGGTTAGCCTCATACTAAGCCTTACTCCTCTTGAGACTTTTGCCTTGTCTCACCTATGTTAAGGGACTTTTAGCTCATCCTCACCCTTATCAAAGGACTTTTGGCATCACCAAGTCTATTCAAGCCTTATGCACACATAAAATCAATTTAATACATATAAGTGGCACCATATATATTCTTACTAGCTAGACATACTTTTCATAGTTCAAACATACACACAAGCATCCCAAGTAAGAAAACATCCACACACATACATAAGAGAAAGGTTAGAGGGCTTCCTTATAATGGATCACAATACTTTTCTCTTAGAATTCCCTTCCCCTTCATGGTCACACTCTTGCAAGGAGGTGGGACTCGTTTCTCTTAGCCTATAAACACAAATGGAGTATAACTAAGTCATTGAAATATAACTTAGCTCCTTATAACTCAAGACTAGGCTACTTGACTCATAATGCCTTTTTATGCTTTAATATGGACCCTACAAGTCCATATTCCCTTATAAGCCTCCTAACTTCATTCCAAGGTTTCCTTTAATGTTTTTTACTCATAATTAGCCCTTTTCTAGCCTTAGAGTAATTTAAATTACTCCCCAGCTGTGACTTGTAGTTTAGGCCTAGATAATGCCTCTTTGGATACCTATGGAAGTGGTCTTACTTTTTCCCTTGAAGGAATGGCATAATCTTCTAGACGTTTAAGGGACTCATACAAGCTTTTATATATGCTAGAATAACTCTAGGTAAATTACACTTAAGTATTTATCTTAAAACCCTAAGATTCTCAATCTTGGACTTCATTGCTTCTCATTTGATTCTAATGGACTATTCTTAATTCTCACACTCTCAAGCACTTATTTCTCTCTTGCTAAGGTTAGAATTCATTTTCCTCTAAGTGGTTAGGTCTGACCTAAATTTTACTAAAGAGAGACATCCAAGAAGAAGCCACTAAGACTCAAGAAGCTTACCTTGTTTGTGAGTTTTTTCCAAAAGTCTTCCACTTGCAACAAGCCTCTCCTTCTGAGACTTCCTTCTTCTGCTTGGGCTGACCTCAAAATAGAACCATATCAACCTCTAGATTCAAGGAAAAGAGAAGAGAAGGTGGAGAAGAGACTTGACATGAGAAGAAGCAAGGAAAGGAGCAAGGTTTCTCACCTTTTCAAAACTTCTTCTTCCTCTCTTGGCTCTCCCTCTTATGCGCCCTTCTCTCTGGCCTCTCTCTCTCCTTTCAGCCAGCTAAAAGTCAGTCTAAAGGTGGGGGAGTTTTGGACATTTTAAAAAGTGATTTCCCTTTTTCTACACTTTTTCAGACTAAATCTCGATATAGCAGGAAACCACCATCGCTACAGCGAGCCCTTATCAGTTCCAGGTGCCCTTGTGCTCGCTACAGCTGGCGCTATTATGAGAAACTCTCTAGATTTTGTATCATCCCTCGAACTTGCTATAGCTAACTGGCTTTTCACTATAGCGAATAGATACACTCGCTATAGCTAACAGCATTCTCGCTATAACGAATAGGTATACTCGTTATAGCTAACAAGTACGCTTGCTATAGCCAGCAGACTTAGAAAAAATTCAGCAACCTTAAGTTTTAATGTCTATGAAAACTTGGATGTTACATTCCTACTTTAGTATAACAAAAAATATTATTATCTTCTTCAATCATAAATCATAGATAGAACAATCTATAAATTTAGAAAGTAGTTATTTATCAAATATCTTCATTTCTTTGTTCTTGAAATAAGTCATCCTTATATTAAAAACTAAATCCTTTAGTAGAAGCTATCTTTTCAAGCAAGAAAGATTATATCAAGCAATCTTATATATCATATATTGACATATCATGTAGTGAAGCTTAATATGCAAAAGGAAATAGATATACAATATGAAATGCATTAACATAGCTATTTGAGTGACATCAATAAGACATAACTAAATGATTATAATTAACTTGATTCAAGAATGATAAAGGGTTTTATACTTGGCAACTACAAAAACAAAAACTTGTAAGCATATTAAAAGAGGCAAAACTAAGTCCCAACTTATTTTTTTTTTTGGGAAGTTTTTCATATAGAAATATTACCTTCTAGAAATCTTCAAGCCACATTTGAAACATACCAAGAGAAATAATAAAAAAGCATAGTAATTGTTGCATCCATATCATTTAACACACATTATCATAAACCTATAGGCTCTAATTTTATTTAAATATCAATTGTAGGTTGTCGAATGGAGCATAATCTACCAAGTCAATTTAAGCCCTCCTACCCATTTTTCATTTTCCTTAAAAAAAAGATAAAAATGTTTATTTTTCTTACAATATTTCATTCTAACTAAAAGCCTATTGTAAGCATATAAAATCATTTTTAAGCACTAACCCTCTTCAAGCAGCATTAAACTAATTAATCAAATTTAGTGAACAGAAGAAAGCATTATAAGAACTTACAAACCTACATTTAGGTTTTAGCCAAATTAACTCACATACAGAACAAGATTGCACAAGAAAAGAACAAAACCATTAATAAATTACTTAGAGTAGAGAGAAAAGTCTTATCCAAATTTTCTTTATGAACCTCTTCAAACTTTCCTATTATGTTATCCTTCATGCCTAACATAAGCAATCAGACTCAATCATGTTTCTACCTTCTTGTGATTATATGGCATATTCCTAAAGTTAGCGATAAATGTTAAGGAAATGGCTAACTTGAAATTATTTGTAGTTAACTAAAATAATCCATCCTTAGAATGTTAGATCTTATTAAAGCATATATTATACTTATGTGAAACAAATTATTTGCAATTAACTTGAAATTATTTCATAATATACAAATTTGAGTTATTGAAACAAATGCACTTTAAAATCGCTAACCTATTCCTTTTCCTATCAATTTTAGTTTATTAGTCCATGCTTTCTTGACACGTCTAAATCTTTTATTAACAAATTACTTGAAGAAACTCTTCTTAGGGTCAGTGGTAGCCTTGATGGAATTATTGATTGTATAGAATAATGAAGTCCACAAGAAAGACTAGTGATAAACTCTATAGTGAGGCAGCTTCCTGCACCTTTATTAGAGAGATATGATGACATACTTCAAACATTTAGCCAATGCAATACCCATAATATTAAAATATAAACTAATAAGACATTATATTCAAAAAAATATTTTATGTTCCTCATAACCTAAAACTTTGATTTTATCAATTAGCCATTG
This sequence comes from Erythrophleum ivorense, assembly GCA_026724425.1. Taxonomy (NCBI): domain Eukaryota; kingdom Viridiplantae; phylum Streptophyta; class Magnoliopsida; order Fabales; family Fabaceae; genus Erythrophleum; species Erythrophleum ivorense. The sequence continues at coordinate 100,891 of JAIUCV010000966.1, forward strand.
GCCACCTTTCAAACTAAATAGCAACAAAAAAAAGAAAACTCTAATCCAACAGATAAGCCACATAATGTAATGCCATAGGTAGATAGCACTTGATTTGTAACACAGTATCTAAATTATCCAATTTTGCAATTTTAATACTTTTAGTAGTAGAATTTTTAACACTATAATTCTAGAACTCATTCCACATGCATGTTAAGCTTCCTTCCATTACCATACAAGAAGAGGAAGGAAAACTCAATAAAATAATTAATTTATTTACGTTGCGTAGTGGATAAATTCTTCATTTGGTGTCCCGTGGACCATATGAACTCATTTGACTCATTCTCATATTTAATTACACTAGTACAACTCAAAACCATCCAAGGAAATGGCCTAGAACTCGTGCAAGTGGATGGAGTATATGAAATTCAAGAGTGCAGCCTCAGCTAGAATTTCCATATTAATTCATAAACTTTGAATAATCATACCTAATTCTAGAAAAATCAAAATTATACATTCTTTACCATTTTAGAAATCTAAAGATGTCTATTTTATGCTAAAAATATGTCCAGACCTCAAAAGGGGTTGATAGCCATCAGAAATTAATGGAATAGTACCATAAGTTGACTATCATCCATAATATTGACCTTTAATTTCAAAAATTCATATCTCCCTGCTCAGACGTCCAATTGGGCTAATCTTGGTGGACATGGAAAGCTTATCATGTATAGTTTATTCTTGTGAAATATCATGAGCATTGGACATCATTTGTCTCATGAATGACACAGCCTAAGTTTCTGACCATATAAATAGTGTCTGCATTAGTTTAGCAGAAAAAATGCTAACTTTGAAAATTTATAATAAATTCCACAGAGCTTCAAATAATTTGATCTTTAGCTTCTCAAAAAGCTCTAGATAAGATCTATATGTGAGTCAAATTTCATGGGCAAATTCATCCATTTGGTCAAATCTTGACATTGGGTTGCAAAATAACTCATTTTGTGTCACCAAAGGGGTCTAAATGGTCCATTTTGAGTTCTAAGGCAACCATGACCACTTAAACACGTGGGAATGCACCAAAATAACCTTCTAAACTTGTCTTAAAGGTGTATAAACCAAAAATTTGAAAACTTACTCTCTCACCCCATGCATACACAAGATCACACATGCTTTACATTGTCATTCACTACCTAAAATGCACATTATCATTCATTTGGCTCTAAAACTCATACATACATCAAACAATTGGGTAATTACATATGTTCAAATGATTACATAGCAATTCCATCATATGATTACATCATATGCCATGTGTATGGCTACAAAAGAGACAAAACTAGGCATTTTGGTGTCAAGCTCTCATCTTCCAAGTTGATGGCTTCCCTTACCTTACTCACTTGGTCCACCTAGCATGTTAAGACATTGGAGAGGAGGGAATGAGATTCAAAGAATTCCAATAACTCATCTCCCTTTCAATCGCACATAAAGAATGCAAAACAAGTCTTAAAAATACATGCATGAGTATCATGGAGTATGCAATCATTTAATAAGTATTCTTGGCACTTGAACAAGTCATACAAAGCATACATAGGCTTGCCAAGTAAATGGATTAGCCTCACTCATTCTCTTATGGATTTTGGACTTGCCTCATCCATTTTCTCTAAAAAGTTTTGACTCAACCTCACTCTTGGGAGACTATTTACTTTGTCTTAACTAATTTTAAGGGTTCTTGGCTCATCCTCACCATAGCTAAGAGTTCTTGGCTTCACCACACTCAAGTAAACCCAAACACACATACTAGGTATCATTTGAAAATATATTACAACATCATGGTATTGTAATACATATGCACATGATAGAACACTTTTCATGGCTTAAAACACACATGCACACATTCAAAGACAAGTTAAGCACACATTCATGCATGAGAGAAGGACTTCTGAGCTACCTTTATTGCAGTCACACACTTTTTCTCTTGGAAATGCTCTCCCTTCCTCGGCCTCACACACACAAAGGTATGGGATTTATTTCTCTTAGCCTAAACACAATATATGGAAGCCAATTAAGTTCACAAAATTAATTCTAAAGCCATACATCTTCATTAAATACTAGCTTGTTCTAATAGCCTTTTTATGGTTTTAAAATGCACTTAATAAAGCAACATCCATCAATTGAGTTCTAGGCTCCATTCTTTCCTTTCATTTATGATTCTTGACTCCTTTTAAGCCTCTTGGAGTTATCACACAATTAAAACAAAGAGCCAAACTAGGTGTTGCTTCTTTAGGTCATATTATAGAACATATAAGGCCATCTCACTTTCTATGGTTTTTAAATTTTTTCCAAGGCTTTCCCTTATCTTCACTCATCATATATGACTCAAAAATGGGTTGGGAACAAATTAAAACTATCCCTAGGTACCCTAACCCTTCTAGGCCGAAACTATGCTTGTTCTTGGTACTCATGGACTTTGCTTTGTTTTCTTGGTGAAAGATGCATATGGGGAGTCTTTTAGGGATCTTAGGAACTCATTTAACATTCATTTAGGCCTAAGAATCATTGTATAAAATCAGATTTTGTAAGGGACACTAGAAACCCTAGGTTTGCTATCTTGATTTTCCATAGTTATTTGTTAATTCTCTTTGTATATTCTTATTCTGCTCCCTTAAATTCCTAAGATTCACCTTTGGTTCTACCCAAAATTCAAGCCCTCTTGAAGCTCCATGAGTGGGATGAACCAAGGAGAAGAAGGGAGCAAGAGATAGCTACCATGGAAGGAAGATTTACCTTGTCTTTCCTTGTCTTCTTTCTTGATTCTTCCTTTCCTTGGCCTCCTCTCTTCAAATCCGAATTTTCCCCTCTATTTTTCCTAAAAAAAGATCTAAAAACTTCAATAAAACCATAGGAAAGAAAGGGAAAATGGAGAAGAAGAGGTTTACTAAAGAGAAAGCATGAAAAAACCAAGAAATTCCATGCCTTTTGTCTTGTTTTTCTCCTTTTCTTCTTCTCCTTCTTATGTGCCTCACTCTTAGGGTTCTTCTTCTAACTTAAGGTGGAAACTAAATGAGCTAAGTGAGTAAGAAGGTGGGGCATCTTATATATATAGGTGGGTTTAAGAAACACTTTTCAAAAATTTCAATTTTGCCCTTTTGGCTTGGCATTTTCCTTTCCAGTTCGTTTTAGCTCTTTTTTTAGAACCATCTTTTTCATTATGAATTTAGGTTCCCAATTTAATAAAATGCCTTTGGAATCTTTTAAATTAGAGCTAAAACCTTTTCAAATAAATTCGTTAAAGTTCAGGTCAACAAACGTTGGAAGACGTCCATCGGAGGGGTTTTAACTGTCCTGGGGCTTTCTATGGTTTTCAGGGCCTCTGAGAACCCTAAAAAACTTAAAATTTTCATTTAAAAAGCCCTCCTATAAAAATTCCAAAATCTACTCAAAATTACGAAAATGCCATTACATTTCGTCAACTTTTTGTTCAAATTCGTTTCCTCATTCTAACTCTATTTTTCTTTCCATCTGAGCCTGAGATTCTCATTTTTAGGAGTTTAGAATGGTACTTATATTTTTTGGGACCTTAACTAATTCATCTCAGGGACTTACTTTGAAAATGCATCTGTTTCTGTCGTTTAACGAAAACTAAATATTACAGAATTTACCGACATTAAATGTTAAATTAATTCATTTTTTATTAAATAAACCATTTTAATTACCAAACTCATATTCCATCCTTAATACACTTGTTCATTCAAAAACATCACAAAAAGAAGTATGGAATTCGGGTTTGAGTTATGCACATCAAGATAGCACAATATGTATATATTCCCATAGCTTCCATAATTTTGTCATAATTTAAAAAATTCATAACTTGACCTTAAAAACTCCAAATATGCAAACTAGGACTTTATAAAAAGCTCAGGATATAATCTAACTACTATAAAAATTTTATATCAAATCAATATCATTTGGTATATGAAATTCTAATGGAACAGTAGCTTTGTTAGCATTTCACCCAAGCACAAACCTAGAACTTTAAAAATTTATATCTCATGCTATAAAGCTCCAAATTAACTAATCTTAAAGGTTGTGGAAATCTTATAATACCAAATATATGCTTGTAAAATTTCATGAGTATTAGACTTCATTTGGCTCTTCAATTACACCAAAAACCAGACTGACCAAATGAACAGTGCATTGACAGTTTCTACATAATTTAGCCAACTTTAAAAAATCATAATAAATTTGACAGAGTTCTAAAAATTGTGTTTTTTAACTCTTAGAAAAGCTCTAATTGAGATCTACATGCCTTCCAAATCTCATGCTAAAATTCATCCATTTAGTCTAGTTTTGGTTCAAGGAAAGATTATGGCTAAAAATGGTAACATAGCATCAAATGGTCCAAAATAACTTCCCACATGCCATATGACCATTTGAGCAAGTCCAGTACCTCAAACACAACATATAGGAACATCATAATAGATCCAAATCATCATGGAACTTAAAACTACTCTCTCACTTGGTCTTATACACATACATACCATGGCTCATGCATGTCAAAAACTTGAGTTCTATAGATTTAGTTCCAGATATGGTGCATATAATACATTCTCATACTTTTATACATAAGTGAGGGTTTATAGTACTTAAATAACAAATATATCCATACTTTGACATCAATTTACATTAATTTCTATCTTATTGTCAAAGTAGTGATTTAAGCTTCTTGACCTCCATTCTTGACTCCATGAGAGTTACCTAGATAAGATTAGACATAAAGAGGGGAGTGAGATTCAAAGAATCCCAATAGCTCATTCACCCTTTTAAGAATGCATATATGGCATGTTATCATGTCAAAGAAAGTAAGCATGCATCAAATGCTTCCAAATACTAAACATATTTATATTTTCAAAGTTATATGGATACATTAAGTTCAAGAACAAGCTCTAAGGTCTTTTAGTCTAACCTCACCCAATTATATGGGACTTTTGAATTAGCTTCACCGATTTCAAGGACTTTTAACTTAGCCTCACTCATTCCATGAGACTTTTGACCTTGTTTCACCTTTACTTAAGAATTTTTGGCTTCACCTCACCTAATTCAAGGACTTTTAGCATAACCTCACCCATTAAGAGCCAATTCACATATTCAAGGCAATTCAAGAAATATCATAGTGGCAAAGCATCAAACCAATAGCCAGAGGCATGTTTTAATGATTCAAATTTACATACAAGCAATCAATGACAATCAAACAACCAATAAATGCATATAAAAATGGATGAAGAGCTACCTTAGATCAAGAAGCATAATTTCTCCCTTTGATTCCTAGTTCCTTGGTTTGGCCTCACACACACACTTGGAGAAGGCTTCATTTGCTTGGCCTAGACACATCAAACAAGACATAAATACATCATTGGAACAATTTCTAGCCTCACATAAACTCTTTCCAAGCTATTTCTAACTTATGGCATGCATATGGTTCCATACAAAAACATAATACAGCAACTCATATAATTCATCATCTTGGCTGTAATTTTTCACTTAATCTAAGTCACATGACTCCATTTAAACTCATTAGAGTCATTATAAACTCAATTCAAAGAGCCAAATATCAAGTTCTTTCTTTATGCCTAAAAGAACCCTAAACTTTCAACGTTCAAACTATGATTTCTAAATTCAAACCAATGATTTTTTTTTTGTATCTATAATTCATATCTAGACCATTTCTATCATTAAAATCAAAGAAAACTCTCTGTAGTTACCCCACTCTTTTCTTGGCTGAGACATGCACACCTAATGGTACCCATGGAGTTTTATTTGTTTTTCTCAAGGAATTGGCACTTGTGAAGCTCTTTAAATCTTTTAAGAACCCAAACATAGATCCCTAGTTGCAATTAAAACCTTAATTTCTATAACTTGTTATCTATAGCCTCTTTTTGAGTTATATTGCTTCCACATAATTCCTTAGGCTTCAAAATCTCAATTTCTATCAAGTTTGGATCAAAATCAAGTCCCTTACATATGACCTAGTTCTGGCCAAAACATCCAAGTAAAAGAGAGCCAAGAAAAAGCAAGTTGGGCCTTGGTTTCTTACCTTATTTCAAAGCTTATCAAGAGTGCTTCCTTAGGCTTCCAAGATTTTCCATAAATTCTCCCTTCCTTCTACTGAACTAGCCATAAAACATAACCATTTAAGACACTAAAACCATGAGAAGAGAGAGAAGAAAGAGGAGAAGAACTTTAATGAAGGAGAGAATATGAAAAAGTGATGATTTCTTACCCTTTTTGCTTGAATTTTTTCTCCCTTCTTTTCTCCTTCTTGTGCACCACTTCAAGGTGAGTTAAATTCTAGTTTAGTACAAAAATAGGTCAATAAGAAAAATGGAGAAGATGGGGCATGACTTTAAGAAAAAGGAAGACCTAATTATAACATTTTCTAAATTCTAATTTTATCCCTCAATTTGGTTCTTTCCATTTGAGCTCATTTCAACTCCTTTTTTAGAACTATCTTTTTCATCATGAAATTTAGGTCCTCTAATTCATAAAATACTTTTGGTTTTACCTAAATTGGATTTAAAACCTTACCAAACTGTTCAATTAAAGTTTTGGTCAACCGATGACCAAAAATGTATATCAGAGGGGTTTTGGCCATTCTAGGGGTTCCTATAATTATTAAGGCCTCTAAGAATCCCGAGAAACTCAAATTTTCCATGTAAAGCTCCCTCCTTTTAAGTTTCCAAAAAGTTGCCTAAATTTACTTTTGCTATTATATTTTCTTTAAATTCATTCAACTATTTTGACTTCGATTTTGGGCTATCTTTAAGCTTTAAAACACATTTCCAAATGTTCTAATTCTCATCCTAATTTTATTTAGCCTCAATTTTCCTTACTTTAAGGTGTTCCTATATCAATTTATTAGGTTTAGTTCAATTTCTAACTTAATAGTTATTACACATAATCTGCTATTCTATTGGGTTAAGATATGATATCTTCCATTAACAACAAAAAGAGTCACTTAAACATCTTTTCAAATGAAAATTATATGAAATCCAAGAATTAGGTCACACCTTTTAACTCAATCATCAAATACTACCTACCATATTAATGCTTATATCGTTTGAAAGGGAATATATTATATTGAAAAATTTATGAAAGAGGAAGAAAATGTAGTTAAAATCTAAGATAGTATATGATATATCATTTATAAAGAGTAGTCTAATGTAACATCCAGTTCTCAGAAAATGAGAGAGAACATAAGAAATATAACGCACGGTTTCTCTATAAACGAACGAAATTCACTGGATACAAAAGGAAGTCTCCCGAAATGATGTAGTTAAGGTCCCAAAAAATGTGGAAAGTATTCTAGACTCCTAAAAAAGAGAATCTCAAGCTCAAACAAAAAGAAAAACAAAGCTAGAATGGAGAAACAAATTTTGACGAAAATCTTACGAACGTAATGGCATTTTTGTAATTTTGAGCAATTTTTGGAATTCACACAGGAGGACTTTTTAAATAAAATTTTTGAGTTCCCTAGGGTTCTCAGAGACCTTATAAATCATGGGAAGGCCTGGGACCGCTAAAGCCCTTCTGGTGGACGTTTTCTAATATCGGTGTGCCTGGACTTTGACAAATTTATTTTAGGAAGGTTTTAGCTTCGATTTGAGTGATTCCAAAGGTATTTTACTAAATTGGGAACCTAAATTTTATAATGGAAAAGACGATTCTAAAAAAGGAGCTAAAATGAAAGAGAAACAAAATTGCCAAGAACGAAGGGTAAAATGGGAATTTTTGAAAAGTGTAACCTCCTCCCACCTATATATATGATGTGCCCTTCTTCTCCCTTCATTTTGCACCACCAAGTTCTGCTCAAAACCAGAGGAATACCCTAGGGAGAGTGGCACACAAGAGGAAGGCAAAGAGGAAGAGAAATCAAAGGCTTCAGATATGGAAATTTAGTAGTTTTTCATGCTCTTTCTCTTCCAAACCTCTTCTCCTTCATTCTCCTTTATTTCCTATGATTATAATGAAGTATATGGATCTAGTTTTAAAGGAGAAATTTAGGGAAAAATTAAGATTTGAAGAGAGGAGCTTAAAAAATACAAGATTCAAGTGAGAAAAAGCAAGAAAACAAGGTAAATCTTGCATCCCATAGTAGCTACTCATCCCCCTTCTTCTTCATATTTTGCCCCATGTATGTAGATACTAGAGGGCTAGAATTTTGAGGAGAAACAAGGATGAATTCTATGAATTTAAGATAGGAGAGTAAGAATATGCAAAGAAATTTAAGAAAAAGCCATAGATTTTCAAGGTAGCAAACTTAGGGTTTCATGAGTTCTCTTGAAAATCTGATTTGATATAATTATTCCTAAACCTAGATGAATGTTTAAATGAGTTTCTAAGATCCCTAGGAGTCTCCCCATATGCATCTTCTATGTAGAAAGCAAAACAAACTCCATAGAGGCCAAAAAGAGACATAGGCTCGACCTAAAGAGGATGAGACACCTAAAGAGAGTTTTAAATTTTTCTAAACCCATTTTTGAGTCATATATGATAAATAAAACTGAGGGGAAGCCTTGGAAAAAATGTGAGTTTGTGCTTTAGGTTCCATATTATGACCTAAAGAAGCAACATGTAGTTAGGCTCTTGGTTTTAATTGTGTGATAACTCTAAGAGGCTTAAAAGGAGTCAAGAATCATATTTGAAAGGAAAAAATGGAGCTTAAAATTTATTTGAGGGGTGTTGTTTCATTAGGTGCAATTATGGAACCATAATGAGGTTATAGATCAAATTAGTGTTTAAGCAAATTGTATGACCTTAGAATTGAGTCTATGAACCTAATTGGCTTCCATAAATTGTGTCTAGGCCAAGAGAAATCTTTCACACACTTTTGTGTGTATGTGGCCGAAGCAAGGAGGGAAATTTCAAGAGAAAAAGTGTGTAATTGCTTCTAAGGTAGCTCTCTCCACCTTCTCTCATGCATGGATGTGTGCTTGCTTATCTTAGAATATGTGTATGTGTATTTTCAAGGCATGAAAAGTATGCTAGCATGATTTCATATGCCATAGTTTCATGATGACATATTATGTTTTTAAATGATGTTTATAATGTTCGTTTGGGTTTGTTTGAGTGTGGTAAGGCCAAGAACCCTTAGCCATGGTGAGGATAAGCCAAAAACCCTTAAGATTGGTTGAAACAAAGCAAAGAGTCTCCCAAAAGCAAGATGGGCTCCCAAGAGCATGGTTGCATCTAAGAATCTCTTAAAGAATAGGTGAGACAAGTCCAAAATCTACAAGTAAATGGGTGAGGCCAATCCACTTGCTTGGTAAGCCTTTGTATGCTATATATGACTTTCTCAAATGATGAAATTGCCTCTTAAATGTTTGCACATGCCAATATGACCATACATGCATTTATAAGACTTGTTTGCATCTATTATGTATGATTGAATGGAAAATGAGCTATTAGGATTCTTTGAATCTCATCCCTCCTCTCCAATATTCTAACATGCTAGGTGGACCAAGAAAGCAAGGAGATGGAAGCCAACCACTTGAGAGATGAGAATATGACATTGAAATGTATGAAATTTACTTCTTTAAGGTCATCAAGGTGGCAAATATTGTCATCTATGGTTGTATATGACTTATGACCTCTTGAACATGTGTAATTATGTTAATAAGTGATGTATAAATGAAAGTTAAGGTTGTATGTATGAATATGCACATTTTGGTTATGTATTGGCAAGTTTTCATTATGGAAGTATGTGTATAATTACATGTGGCATAGCCAAAATGAGAGGCATGGAGTTTGGGACCATTTGGGTGGCTCACATAAGTCTTAATTATGCTTTTAGACTTGTCCAAGAGGTTTCAAATCCCAAGGAAAGCCATTTGGACATTTTGATATCCCATGGAGCTAAAATTGACTAATTTAAAATCTTATATCACTTTTTTATACAAATGAGCTCTTCTTGATATGATATTTGGCATGAAATTAGATCTTGTTAAGAGCTTTTTGGGAAGTTAAAGAACAGAATTTTCAGAGGATTAGAGAATATTTGATGAATTTCCAAAGTTGGCAAATTTTCTAGTTTTGGTCATATCACTGTTTATACTGGTCTAAAAATGAAATCTATCACACAAGGCTCAAATGATGTCCAATTACCATAAAATTTTATACAAAAAAACTAGACATTTACAGTCACCTGTGTCAACTAGAAGCACCTCATTTGGATGTCTAGAGAAGGAGATATGAATTTCAAAGAAACTATCTAGTATCAGGAATTCTAACCGACCTCTATTACTATTTGATTGGATTTCGAGGTCTGGGCATACTTGAACTAGTCTGGAGTTATTTTTACCCTCTATCTAACATCCACATTTTTCTAGATTGGTATTATTTGTATAGATTAGATTTTTGTAGAATTAATTGGACATTTTTAAAATTTGCTACAGAATTCTGTGACAACACCAGTAGACAACCTGACCTCTAAACAATTTCGCATGTCAAACGTCCTCTATGTTGGATGTTATAGTCTAGACATATTTTTATCCTAAATTAGACATGTGTAGCTTTCTATAATGACCAAGAATATATGATTTTAATTTTTCTAGAATCAGTTATGATTTTTCAAAGTTTAGACAGAAAAGAGGCAAAATCTGGCTGAGAATATATGTGTATATTTCATGCTTCCCTTCGAGTTTCTTGAGATGTAGGCCACTTTTGATGATGCAAATGAGTTGTATTCATGTAATTAAATATAAGAATGTGTTGTACGAGCTCACAAGGTTCATGTGACACCTAATAAAATTTTCATACATGACGCAATGCAAGAAAATGTATTATTTTAATAGATTTTTCTTACTTCCTTCCTGGAATGCATCATATAAGTGTGCAAATGTGTTAGGAATGAGCTATAAATATGAGGTGTTACAATAATACTTATGAGATGGTGAGACATGGTCAACACTTAAGAGGCATCAACTTAAAAGTAAGCAAAGACATAAGTTGCATCATAAAATATGCAATTTTCAATTTGTATACTATAATAGTTGAATGTGATTTTAAGCTTAAGTGCCCTATAATATTAACAAGAAAAGGAAAATAACAATAATATTATCATCGAAGTGAGTGGCCACACATCTATCCTAAGACTTTAGTAATACGAACAAGAGGACTCTATCCATGAAACATAGCTACAAAAACTTCTACTCTAAAAAATAGATAAAAATCATAAGGAGTTACTAATTATTGTTTGAAATTTATAGAGATCAATTTCAACAAGAAAAAACAAAGAGGGGGAAAGGGAGAGAGTGAGAGAGAAAAAGGATTTTAGACATAAAGAGAAACCTTTAATCTCTATTTACTATCTTTGTCCCAACAACTAAAACCACCATCTAATCTAGCAATTGCAAAAGTGCGACACACTTGAACACAAAGATATTAAATAAGATAGTAAGTTATGTAACATCAATTAACATCATTCATAATGAATATTATCATATATAAAGTGTTACTAGATGGAAATTAAAGAAGTTGGGTAATTATGTCTCATTATTCTCTTTGTGGCATTTGAGAATAAGATGGTTAGATCCATGTATTCCTTTCTTTATGGGTATATCTACTAATATGGATCTTTATCAAGCAAGAAAACCATCCAATGAGATTAACTAGCAAGCTTTTTTTAAAGACAAATTGTCTAGGTCTAAGCCAAAAAAATGGACTTTTGTATTTTTTTTCATTAACTCAAACAATTAAATAGGTTGTTATACAACCAAACAGTTTTTGACAAACTAATAAATTGAATGTAAAAGACATTTATTTGTAAAATGTAGAGATTAGAATGTCTTCCTATTCAAAGTAATGCCCCTTTTCATATTAAATGTTATAATATTTGGCATCCAATTGTAAACTAACACCTAATAAATTGAATATCTAATGCACCAAAGTATTTTCTATTATATTCTTAAAATATGAAACTATAATATAAATAAATATTTGATCAATTGTCACATGCTAATAATTAAAATATCTAATCTTATAAATTTCGTGAATTTAGCAAAACTAGAATTACTTTCATGTATGATTAATGATATTCTCTCTTAACTTATGCTCTATTTTAATTAGATTATTAATTTTTTTTACTATATAAAATATGAAAGCATTTTCTAAATATACTATCTTTAGAAGTCAACTTGCTCCATTTGATATACCTTTGATTGGAATGATAAAGCAATAAGGAAAATAACATTTGCATCAAAAGTATAATAATTATAATCATTAAAACTGACATCAAAAGTTCAACTCATTGCACAGTTCATTTATTATGCCATCTCCACTTATAATAGGCAAATAAGTTGTAAATTTTGCTTTATAGGAAAGATAGAACCAAAAAAAAAAAAGGTGGAATAGAGTCCAATATAGAGTTTTGGCCAACTTATGAATAGTGCTATAAACAATTCTATAATGATTCTACTTATATATATATAGATATTAATTGATTGATTTGTCTAGTGAATTTAAGTTACTATCTTTAAGTCCTAAAATTTGTCTTAAATGAGAACAAAATTATAGAAGAGGTTAACTATGTCCCTTACCCAAGGACCTTAATCACTCATGCCAAAACAACAGTTAGGAAGGCTAGATTAAATATTTACACTAAGAAGTTATGATAGTTTCACTTCCAAGGTAATAGCCAAGAAAGGTAGTGAGTGAGTAAAGGTAGATGATTTACTTTATAAAGGGTGAGAACTTACCAAGAATTGAGGGCTATAATCTTAAATAGAAGGCACGATTAAAACAAGGAAATTTAAGATGATACAAAAGCAAAAGGGAGTGGCTTGATGTTGATTATAGTTTAGTTGAAAAGGAAAAGCGTCACTGATCTCCAATGGCCGAATAAAGAGGTGCATCCAAACCTAATTTCAAAGAAAGAATTTGGGATAAAGAGAAAACCTTGAGTGTTTCTATTGTTGCAACATTGGTCATGTTCCTATGGCAGCAACCTATCATAGGAAAAGACAAGAAATTCCCCCTAATAGCAAAGCAGGAAAAGAGATGGGAAACAAAGGTGTGGAGATCACCTTCAGCCACTTTCAACTCACCACTAGTGCCACTAGTCAAACACAAAACATAGAGAAGGGAAACATGGAATGAAGCTTTAGAGTATGACAAAACATTGCAAAAGAGAAGGAAAGGTTTTAGAAGCATACAAAGGAAGCTTCAAAATTTTGATTATGGTTAAAGCACATCTCCAAAGGTTAAACAAAATCTAGGAACTTATTGTAAATTATTGGAAAGTTTAAGTCCTAAAAAGCAAAGTTTGAAAATTGCCTCAATAACCCCTAAGCATAAATCTAGTAAAGGTCTAAAAAAGAAAAAATGATGTTAAAAAAATGGCTCACTTAGGTTTGAACTTGGATCTTCTTAGTCTCATTTGATGACCTCAATGGCTATCATCAAGCTTGTGCTTTTAATTACTCTTTAATTTAATAACCATGCTTAGTGAATTTAATTATTTCAATTTTCAAACTTATTACTTTAAATGGTTCTCTTTAATTTTAATTATCATTTTTTGAGATTTTGATCACTTAAATTCTTTTTCTTTTTTTTAGTGGGCATTACAAATAATTAGATGGATGTATGACTTCTCACACACATACATTAGAAATAATGAAAGATTTTTATTATCTTTTAGACTATGGTATTAACTACATGTCTCATTTCTTGGTTGATATCTTGGGATATATACGTTATGAGTGTCTGACTAATTATTGTAGTAGAGAGGAAAGCCTTTAGTGGAATGATCTTTATTCTTTTTAAGCTTAGCTATTAGGTTTTATTTGGAGACAAGCAAAAGTTTAAGTTTAGGAGAGTGAAAAATCCTAATTATATCTATATTTTTATTTCCATTTTTGAGACTTATCATTGGCTTTTAGTATATTTTTTAGTATTTTTTCTATTTTTTATTTTTACATTCTGTAAATATTTAATTAATTATTAAGTAATTAAGTCTAATTAGAGATGTAATTATCTGTATAAGGAACAAGTTGGCTATAAGTCAACAATGGTTGACCCAAAGAGGTTGTAGTTGCAAAGAGTGGATGATTCACTGTTGCCAGTGGAAAAGTTAGAAAACATAAAAAGATGTCTTGTACAAATGCTTTAGAAGGAATTTGTCTAGCTACAGTTCAAGTGAGAAAAAACCTTAGTAGGACACTTTTGTAGTTGCATTAGAAGAATTTTCTATAGCTACAATCTAAAACCCTAAATGCTAAGGAGCTTGCACAGTTGGGAAATGTGCATTCTCCATAGTTGCAATATGTGGTGGAATTGTATTTGACATTGGTAAACGTCATTTTCTCTCTCTTAAGCTTATAAATACCCTATTTATCAGATTAAAAAAGAGAAAAAGATGTTAGTGAAGTGTCATTACCTATCAAAGTAATTTTCTGACAATTCAAACTGCTACTAATGCCCTTAAGACCCATAAGAGCTATGCAATGCTAAAAATCTGTAGTCTTCTATAGTTAATTGCTTAAGAAATATGTCCTAAGTAATGCATCCCTTCACTCTCCACATTTATTTTCTATTTGTATTTTCCATATTCTTGTATTAATTTAGGAGTAGTGTATTTGACATTGATGTACAGATTGCTGTGATTATTTATATTATGTTTTTATTATATGGAGTATGTATTTGCTCTTAGTGCCTTTGTTGTTATTGTTCCTTAGATTAAATATTACTCTTTAATTTCATTCACTTAAGAATGGCTAATTAGTGATGTTAATATTAACTTTCAAATAACATTGCAATTAAGTCTATATAATGTTGAGTCTACTTTGCCAGCCATGCATATGAATGATTAATGATGAATGCATACCATCCATTATTTATGATGGATGTAGCTAGGAATAACATACTTGAATTCATCCAAGATAGAGTAATTATTTATAGTTAATCTAGAATTCATTGAGCTTAATAGAGTTTTATAGTTAAGCAAATCTATGTGATTTGGATTTAGCTCATTTAGCTAAAAGTTAGTTATAGGATAGTTTATAAGCCTATATTGTTGGCTACTGATGTGATAGGAATTCGTGTGCTTAATGCATTCTAGGGTTAGTCCAACTTAGAGTGTTTTTCTTCCAACTCACTAAGGGAAGACTTGGTCTAAGGTAAGATAAAAGGTCTACTTTGTTCAGCTATTATCATTTTAGAATTAAGTTATCCATAATAATAGAACATAATGCAATGAGCTCTATATTGTTAATGATCTAGTATTAAATATCTAGTCTAGAAGTTGGAGTTTTGAGTCTTCTATTTGTTCTATTTTATACTTTTATACTTGCCCATTGGACAAACTTGTACTAGTGACTTTTATACTTGTCCATTACACAAACTTATTCTCAGTCACTAGTACTTAAGGTGATAGGAGGTATTCATGTGTAACTTAATTAGTCATAATTAAGTAGTTTCCCATTATTTTATTCTTTGGTATTTGAAATTCTTTATTATTGTTGGATAGTCCTCATGGGATCAATACTTGGACTCATTATCTACTTTATTACTTATATAACTAGTGCATTCACTAATATTGTTACTTGGGCTTATCATTATTCTTATTATTTCTTAGAATAAGTCACAATACTCAAAAGAGGTTACATCGCATTAATACCACCCTTATCTTTCATTACAAGAAATAACAAACTACCTCCTTCATAGTTGCAAAAGCTCTTTGTATGTCATAGCACTAGAAAAACCTACACAATGAGATAAGAATTAAAAACTCTCAATAAGAGAAGAAGCTCACAAACAAATCAGGTAAGGAAAGAGACTAACCTTCTTGTCTTTGTATAAATCAAACTAGTTGTCCCAACCACCTTTTATAGACAATAGGTAACAAGGGCAAAATTGCCAAATCAACATGCATTTGAAGTTTCTTAAAGGAAAGCAAGAGGTTAGAAATGGAAATTACAAAGTAGATTAAAGATCCTTCAATAAGGGTAGAGTAATCAATGATAGAGATACAAATCAATTGAGCATAAGGAATTTTAGGAAAAATCAGTAGTCCTTAACTAAGACCTATCAAATATAAGTTGGTTCTCTAAATGACAACTAAATAAAATTGGTTTAATTGTCTAATATATATGCTAATTAGATATGAACAAACCTCGGGAGAATGTGTGTATCAATAGTACAATTTCTCCTAGAACCTACCCAAAAATATGCCCATATGCATGGCATGCTCTACTCTCTGCTAATGCATGCAAACAAAACACTTTAAGTGGACAAAGGAACAAGAGTCTTTATTAAACATAACAAGTCTCCAACAAAGTTATTCATACAAGATAAGGTAGGAATACTAAACACTTTACAACAAAAATAAGGTGGCATATGCAACCCTAAATCAAAGGTCTACCGAACTTCAAGAAAGATAGTGGTCTACGTAACCCCAAATTAATCTCCATGACCTCAAGAGAGAAAGTGGTCCAAATCTAAGGTCTACATGACCTCAAGAAATAAAATAGCCTATATGATCTTAGAAGAAAAGGTCCACGTGACCTTAACTAGAAAATAGGTCTACGTTATCTTAATCAGCAAAGATCCAAGCAACCTTAATCAATAAAGGTCCATGTAACCTTAAGAGCGAAAAGGTTTAAATGACCTTGATCAAATGTAAAAGTAACATAAGAGGCCTAAAAAAACTTATATAGCCTCAAATGAAAAGGCTTGAATGATCTCAATGATAAAGAGCTATGTAGCTTCTAAAAAAGTAAGGTCTACCAAAGTTTAATAAAAGACAGTCTGACCCTCTAAATAAGCATTGGTGTTGGAGGAGGGAAAGAATGGGGCATTAGGAGCAATAAGCATTAGAATGGCATCAAGACTTCTTGTAGTGGAAAACCCTATTAGGTAATAGAGAACCTATTATACCTGGCTTCATTTAACTTATTTACACCATTTATACGCATTAGTAACAAAAATTACAACCATTACTAAACTTTTTGTAGCGAAAATTGGTCCTTTTATATACCAATAAGAACTATAGGGATCAAATTTCAAAATTTTCTTTTCCTTCACTCATATGCATCATAAACAAACTTGTTTTGGTCCATTAGATCATAAAATACAAGGAGTGTATGCAACCTAAATTTGATTTGTTTGGCATATTATGCATTAAACTTCAAAATTCATAACTTGAGCTATGTTAATTCATGCAAATTAGGTGCTACAGAATGCTTATAATGAGAACTATATGCAACCAAAATTTCAAGAAAAATTGAATACATTTGCCCCCTCAAAATCATGAAAAACAAAACCTACATTAGTTTGTACAGTACCAATCCATTCTATTAAAATTAGTCAGATTCAAAAATTTGTAAAATATTTCACAAAACTCCAAAAAATGAAAACTTTAACTTATTAGAAAAATCTCAATGTTCCTTAAATGCAAGTCAAATTTCAACACCAAACTAAGTCATTTCGGCTGTCAAAGGTAGAGTGCAATTTATAACACATTTGGACCAAATTTTGGTTCAAAAGTGACCTAGTTGGTTTCTAAATTGCACTCTTCTACTTTGAGCAAATTTCAATCATCCTAGATATCCATTATATAAGGTTTAACATGTAAAATAAAGCTTGCATAAAAATATGACTATCCAACACATAAATCAAGCATACATTCCAACATGCACCCATATGGGCATAATGATGTAAATGAGCAATTTCTACCTCAATTTACCATATATTTACATACTCAAAATCATAAATGTATTTGCAATACAAAACTTTATCATTTTCAACATGAGTTATCATAATTACATTGTACAAGCTTGTTACAAGATTCTTATGTATACATTAAGTATAGCTCCGTACAATAGTTTTATTACATCATTCTTAAAGTTTAATCTTTCTCAACTTCTTTGCCTTTTCTTGGAGGACCTAAAATGGTTAGTGAGAATACATGGGTTTGGAGGACCTGAAATGGTTAGTAAGAATACATGGCTGAGATTGCGGAAAGAATCTCAATAGTCAATTTTAACCAAATCAATGCATACATGAATACCATGAGAAAATGTAATGCATGTGATGCAAGAATGGTATTCATATGCATCATGTAGCTTAAACATAAATTTTAACATAAAAAGTCATAGCTTATAAAGCATATCAAGACATAGCTTATAAATACATCAAGCAACTACACATACAAGTATTTCATAATATCTAACTTTTTAAAAACTAAACTACAACTGATATTTCAATATAAGAGGACTCTAAAGCAAAGAGAATTAAGGCCAATTAAATGTAGGATGCTAATTAAAGCATCTAATATGTGAGTAGGAAACTAAGAATAGCTCAATTAAAACCAAAACAACAAAATAGAAGAATCAAAAATGCAATGGTAAAATCATAATTTTGGGGTAACTTTTTGAAAACTCAAAGGAAAAAATTTTAAATGGGAAAATTGAGTTTTTTGAGGTTCTCAGAGGCCTTCAAACTTATAAAAACTCTTTGAATGGTTAAAAACCCTTCTGGTATTCAATTTTGGCCATTAGTTAGCCAAAATTTTGACCAAACAGTTCAGTAATGTTTTAAATTCAATTTGGGTGAAACCAAAGATATTTTATAAATTAGAAGACCTAAATTTTATAATGGAAAAGAATATTTTCAAAAAGGAGTTGAAATAAGTTCAAATAAAGAAAACCAAGATGAGGGACTAAATTAAAATTTTGAAAAATGTCATAAAAAAGCCTCCCCTTCTTATATGTCATGTCCCACTTCTCCCACACCCCTTAACTGACTTCCTTCTGGTCTAAAACAAAATATAGGGCAGCTCTAAGTGGCGCACCAAAGAATGAGCAAAGGAGGAAGAAACCAAGGCTTAAAAGTGCAAAAAATATCACTTTTCATGCTTCTTCCTTCACTAAACTTCTTCTCCTCTTTCTCCTCTCTCTTCTCATGGTTTTGGTGACTTAAATGGTGATGCTTTATGACTAGTTTTAGTAGAGGGAAAAGAGAATTTGGAGGAACTCTTGAAAGCTTTAAAAAGCTCTTTTGAAAAGTTTTGAAATAAGGTAAACTTCTCCTTGAATAACTCATTGTCTTGCTTCTTCCATGGGTGTACTATTTTAGCCAAACCTAGGAGCATATATAGGGAGCTTTATTTTAATCTAAACTTAATAAGAATTGGGGTCTTGAAGTATGAAGAATCACATGGAATAGTTAGAATTCAAAAAGAACCTATAGATGACAAGTTATGGCAATTAGAGTTTTGATTGCATTTAAGGAAATTTGAAACTTTCTAATGATATTCTAAGTTGTGTAAGAGTATGTTTGAATTCTCAAGACATTTATGAAATTTCACAAGTGGCAAATTCCGTAGGAAAATCAACAAAACTCTATGGATTCCTATCTTGATGCATGTCTTAGCCAATGAGTGGTTTTTGTACCTAGGGAGAGTTTTCTTTAATTCTAAGGATAGAAATAGTCTAGAAATGAATAATAAACATCAAAGGAACCATTATTTTAAATTTAGAAACCATATTTTGAAAGTTGGAAGTTTAGAGTTTTTTTATATATAAAGAAGTAACTTAATGTTTGGCTCATTGTAATGAGTTTGTGATGACTTTAATGAGTTTAAATGGAGTCATGAGACTTAGATTGAGTGAAAAATTGAAGCTAAGATGATGAATTATATGAGTTGTTTTAGTATGTCCTTGTATGGAACCATAAGTATGTCATAAACTAGAAGTGACTTATAAAGAGTTTATATAAGCCTAGACATAGTTCTAATAATGTAATTATGTCTTGTTTGATGTGTCTAGGCCAAGCAAAATAATCTTCTTCCAAGTTGGTATGTGAGGCCAAACCACGAAGCTAGTGTATCAAGGGAGAATTCATCCATTCTTGTATGCATTTTTTGGTTGTTTAATTGTCATTGAGTGCTTATATATATGTTTGAATCATGAAACATGTCTATAGCTATTGATTTGATGCTTTGGTACCATTTTTCTTCTTGAATTGCTTTTGGATTGTGAATTTGCTCTTAATGGATGAGGTTATGCCAAAAGTCTCTTGGATTGGGTGAAGAGAAGCTAAAAGTCTTTAAGAATAGGTGAGACAAGGCCAAAAGTCTTAAGAATGAGTAAGGCTAAATCAAAAATCCCTAGAAAGTATGTGAGACTAAACCAAAAGTCCCAAATAATAGGGTGAGGCTAGATCAAAAGTTCCTAGAACTTGATTTTGATCTTAATATATTTATATGATCATGAAAATATGTTTATATTTGGTTCTTGGAAGTGTTTGATGCATATTTGCTCTCTTTGAGATGATAACATGCCATAATGCCTACTTGAAAGGGTGAATAAGCTATTGGGTTTCTTTGAATCTCGCTCTCCCCCACTTTATGTCTAACTATGTCTAAGTGATACTCATGGAACCAAGAATGAAGGCTAAGAAGCTTGAGACATGTTACTTTGATAATAGAATAGGATTTTATGTAAATTGATATTAAATTATAAATGTATATGCTATTTATAATGTAACACCATCATTTCTAACTCTCTTACATGCTCATATAAGGTATAGGAAGAACAAAGTGAGCTCTTCCTCATGGGTTCATACACTTTCTCACATGGCATCTTGGTTAAAAATTCACTTTAGGGTCACATGGACTATGTGAACTCATTTTATGCATCCTCATATTTAATTATACCATTACAACTCATTTTAATCTCAAAAAAATGCTTTAAACCCATGGAAACTAAAAGAGGTATGAATCATGCATGCTCATTTTTGGCAATGTTTGGCCTCATTTCTGGGCAAAGTTTGGAAATTCATAACTAAATATAGAAAAATCAAAAACATGTGATCTCCATCATTCTGGAAAGCTTAGGATGTCTAGTTAATAATAAAAATATGTAAAAGCCTTAAAATCCCACAAATAAAGTGTTTAACACGCGAAATCATCTGAAGGTCGGAGGGGTTCCTAATACTGTCACAGTTTATTGATATGGACTTCAAAAATGTCTAACTAATTCCACAAAAATCCAATGCTTGCAAATGATACCATTATGGAAATATGTGGATGTTATTAAACATAAAAAATATCTCCAAATCAGTTCATCAAGCCAAACTCTCAGAAATCGATGGAACAGTACCTCGGGTCAGGCAAGATGACTGATACTGGGCAGAAATTCGAAAATGCATATCTTCCTCCCTAGACCTCTAAATGAGGTGCTTCTAGTTTCTAAAAGTCACCGTGACTGTCTAGTTTCTACCTATAAAATTTTGTAGCCATTGGACCACGTATGCCCCTTGGATGACACAATTCCCCAACTGACCAAATGAACAGTGTTTATGAAAATCCGAATTTCTGATACCAACTTTGAAAAATCGTAGAAAATTCCACAGACCTCCAAATGACTTGATATTTAGCTTTCCAAAAAGCTCTAGACAAGATCTAGTCACATGCCAAATTTCAAGGCAAGGAGAGGTCATTTGGTCAGACTTGGATATCATGGGCAAAGTGACCTATTTCTTGTGTTCAAAGAGGGCTAATGGGATCCAACATTGCTGCTCCTACCTCTAAGGCTCTATGAGCACATGGGAAAGCATCAAGATAGGCTATCAAACATGGCTCAAGTGTCAAACAATCCAGATTTGCAAAACTCACTCTCCTACACCATCATTTATACCCATGTGGGCAATACTAAGATCTTGCCATTCATTCCAAAAATTGCTACATCATGCACTATAAGTTCAATTCTCATATATATACATTGAGTACATCCATTTACAAGTACTACATCATGTACATCATTAAATTACATCCCTTAACATAACTACAAAATGGTGACAATATGGTGACAACATAACTCTTTTACAATTTCTTCACCGAACTCCCTAGCTTCAAGCTTGGTGGCTCCCATCTCTTGTCTCACTTAGTCCACCTAGCATGTTAGGATGGTGGAGAGGGGGAGTGAGATTCAAAGAATTTTAATAGCTCATCTCTCATTCAATCATACATAAAGTATGCAAACAAGTCTCACAAATGTATGCATAGGCATATTAGCATGTGAAATCATAAGAAAAATATTTTCAACATTTGAGTAGGCCATACATAACATACAAAAGCTTGCCAAGCAAATGGATTAGCCTCACCCCTTTACTTGTGGATTTTGAACTTGCCTCACCCATTCTTTAAGAGGCCCTTAGACTCAACCTTACTCTTGGGAGTCAACCTCACTTTTGGGAGACTCTTTACTTTGTCTCAACTAACTTTAGGGTTCTTGGCTCATCCTCATCATGGCTAGAGGGTTAGTGGCTTTTCTATACTTAAGAAAAGTAAAGCAATCACATAAAACATCATTGAAATACATAAGGCATCATCATGCTAGCATACTTTTCATGGTTTAAAAACATATATACACACATGCAAGACAACATAAGCACACATCTATGCATGAGAGAAGGTGGAGAGAGCTACCTTCTTAGCTAATCACAAGATTTTCCTTTCACTTTGTCTCCTCCCTTGTTGATTTCACAACCACCACTAGATGGGAGTGCTTCTCTTAAGCCTAGACACATAAGAGTATGGAATTACTTTCTCATAACTTAACACTTATTCACAAAGCTAAGGGTTTCTCTATAGCAAATCTTACCAAGCATATAAGAAACTAGGGATTCTTTCTCTCTCTAGAAGTTCACCAACTATTCTTCTCTTTTCTTGCATCTCTCAGCTTATCATACTCTCTTTTAAGGATTTCTTGCTCTCTCTAGGTCAGAACCAAAACCTTCTTACTCATCAACCCATGAAAAGGGAGCTTAGAAGGAGAGGAATAAAATCAAGAAGAAGGAGCATGAAGAGCTTTGAAGGTTCTTACCTTTCTTCCTTAGCTTCCCTTTCTTTTCTCTTGGTTTCTCCTAGTTTCCCTCTCTCTCTCTCAAGCTTTTTTCTGTGCTTGGATGAAGCTTAAGTCGGTTTAGAGAGAAAGGATGAGTTGGGGCTCTTTAAGAAGTCAAATTCTCTTTTTTCACACTTTTCCGAACTAACCCTCGCTATAGTGAGGCATAACCTTCGCTACGGCGAGCACGTATCAATCCCAGACCCCTGTTTTCGCTATGGCGCGCGCTACGGCGAGCAACGCCCTGATTTTTGTATGGGATGCCCGCACTCGTTATAGCTAGAAGCATTTTCGCTATAGCGAGAAAGCACTCTTGCTATAGCTAGACCATTTCTCGCTATAGCGAACAGGTACATTCGCTATAGCTAGCAGACTTAGAAAATTTTCAGCCATTCGAAAATTTTCAACTTTTCTCTTTCTTTTTTTTTCTTTTCTTCTTCTTTTTTTTGGTTGTTACATATAAGATGTAAATCTTCAATCATATGTAAAAGTATATAAATATCTTGTATGAACCATAATTCGGACCAATTGTATGATATTTTGAATTTTTGACATACTTACGCCATGGGATGCATATGTATTTGATCAAGTGAGATAGTGATTTTAAGTTCCATGATAAATTAGACCTACTATGATGCTTCTATATGCTATATTTAAAGTGTTGGACGTGCTCAAATGGTCACTTGCATAAGGAGGTGCCATTTTGGACCATTTAAAGCTATGATGATACCATAATGAGCTATATTTTTCCCTTGAACCAAAACTTGACCAAATAGACGAATTTTGACATGAGATTTGGTAGACATTTAGATCTCATTTAAAAATTTTCATAGAGTCAAAGAGCATAATTTTTTGAAACTCTATGCAATTTATTATGATTTTTCAATGTTGGCTGAAATTTACAGAAATTGTCAGTGTATTGTTCAATTGTCCAATCTGGTTTTTGATGTCTTTGAGGGGCCAAATGAAGTTCAATGTTCATGAAAGTTTACAGGCATATAGTTGGACTCATAAGCTTTCCATAACCACCAAGATCACTTAATTTAGAATTCTGTAGAGTGAAATATGAATTTTTAAAGTTCTAGGTATGCATCAGTCTGAAATCCTAACACATCTACTGTTCCATTAGGATTTTATAGGCCAAATGATATTATTTTAATCTAAAATTCTTATAGTAGTTAGATGATATCTTAAGATTTCCAAAGAGTCCTAGTTTGCATGATTTGAAAATTTTTAACTCAAGTTATGAATTTCTAAAATTTGTGATAGAATATGGAATGCCATGAAAGTTGATGTAATTAGCTAGTCTTGATTTGTATGCTCCAAATCCGAATTTCATGCTTCATTTTGGGATGATTTTGTATGAACAAGTGCAATAAGGATGGAAGGTGATTTTGGAAAGTTGATATGGTCTATTTAATTAAAATTGCATAAATTTGACATTTAACATTGGTAAATTTTACTACTAAAAGTGTTAAATTTATGAAAATAGATTCTATAGGCACTTTGTGATATAAATCAAGTGCTATCTACCTATGGTATTACATATTTCAACTCACTTAAGCATTCAAATATGTAACACCATATTTATCTAGCTTGTCTCATGCCATTTCTAGGTTTTATTCGATGCAATTCACAACGAAGCAAGAAGAATAACAATAGAACAATGATCATACTTGCATAATGTCACGGATAAATTTTTCTTTTAGAGTTTCATAGGCCATATGGACTTATACATCTCATTCTCATATTTAAATACACTATTGTGACTTATAACAAACTTAAAAAGTGGCTTATACCTCAAGCAAAGGGAGTAGATACATAAAACTCATTAATGCAGCCTCGGGTAGATTTCTAGATTTTGTGCCTAAATTCTAAAAAATCATAACTAATTCTAGAAAAATCAAAATTAGGAACACTATACCATTTTAGAAAGCTACAGATGTCTACTTTATGTAAAAATAAATTTAGACCATGACAGAGGCTGCAAGCCATCAAAAACTGATAAAATAGTACCTGAGGTCAGCTATCATCTCTAGTATTGATCTCCAACTTCAAAAATTCATATCTCCTTGCTTAGAGATCCAATTAGGGTGATCTCAGTGGCCATGAAAATTTTATCATGTCTAGTTTATGCCTATAAAATTTTATGAGCATTGGACATCATTGGCCTCATGAATAACATAGTCCAAATTTCTGACCATATGAATAGTACTTGTATCAGTTCAGCAGAAAAATATTAACTTTGAAAATTCATAATTAATTCCATAAAGCTCCAAATAATCTATTCTTTGACTTTCCAAAAATCTCTAGATAAGATCTATATGTGTGACAAATTTCATGGGCAAATTCGTTCATTTGGTCAGATCTTGACATTGGGTTACAAAATAGCTTATTTTGTGTCATCAAAGGGGTCCAAATGGTCCAATTCAAGTTCTAAGGCAACCATGACCACTTAAGTATGTGGGAATACACCAAAATGACTCTCTAAACTTGTCTCAAAGGTGCATAAACCTATATTCCTCAAACTCACTCATCTATCCCATGCTATACACAAGATTGCACATGTTAGCTTTGGCCATTCAATACCCAAATCATGCTATTTCATACATTTGGCATCAAATCTCATTCATATATCATACACTTTAGTAGTTACATATGCTCATATAATTACATAACAATTTCATTATAGGATTACATCATATGCCATGTGTGTAGCTATAAAAGAGGCAAAACTAAGCAATTTCATGCATTTTGATGTCAATCTCCTTCTTCTTGGCTTGATGGCTTCCATTACGTTGCTCAGTTATTTCACCTAGCATGTTAAGACATTAGAGAGGAGAGGATAAGATTTAAAGAATCCCAATAGCTCATCTCTCTTTTAATCATACATAAAGTATGCAATACAAATCTTAAAAATACATGCATGGGCATATAGACTTATATGAGCATTCAAAAAATATTCTTAACATATGAACAAGTCATACATAGTATATATAGGCTTGCCAAGCAAATGGATTAGCCACACCCATTTACTTATGGATTTTAGACTTGCCTCACCCATTTTCTCTAAGAGATTTTGACTCAACCTCACTTTTAGGAAACTTTTTACTTTGTCTCAACCAAGTTCAAGGGTTATTGGCTCATCCTTACCATAGCTAGAGGGTTCTTAGCTTCTCCACACTCAAGCAAACCAAGACAAACATATAAAACATCATTTGAAACAGCATCATGGTACCATGGCATGTGAAATCATACTAGAATACTTTTCATGACTTAAAACACACATACACACATTCAAAGACAAGGTAAGAACACATTCATGCATGAGAGAAGGTGGAGAAAGAGCTACCTTTTGCCACACAAGTATACTTTTTCCTTAAGCCTTGAGTCCTCTCCCTTGACCTCACATACTCAAGGAGGTGGAAATCCTTTCTCTTGGCCTAAACACATCATATAGAAGCTAATTACTCTCTTGAATCATATTCTAAGACCACACATACTAAAAAGCTAGATAGTTCTTATGGCTCTTTTATGGTTCCATAATACACTCAATGAAGCAATCTTAAGAAAACATCATCTTGGCTCTATTCTCTCAATCTATTTATGATTCTTGACTCCATTTAAATCTTTTGGAGTCATCACATAATTAAATCAAGGAGCCTAGCTAGGTGTTGCTTCTTTAAGCCATAATATGGAACATATAAGGCCATCTCACTTTCTATGGTTTCTAAAATTTTTCTAAGGCTTCCTCTCATACTCTCCTATCATACATGATGCAAAACTAAACTTGAAAGGAATTAAAAACACTCCCTAGGTGTATAAACTCTTCTTGGCCAAAGCTATGCTTCCGTATGGCATCAATGGAGTTTCTTTGCTTCCTTTGATGGGAGAATCATATAGAAAGCTCTCTTGGTGTCTTAGAAACTCATATGAATACTTAAACATCATAAAATATGGCTACTATTCATGGTAGAGTTCAAGGTACAATTAAAACCCTAGTCTCCCTATCTTATAAATTCATGGCTTTTACTTAAATTTCTTTGCATATTCTTACTCTCCTCCCTTAAATTCATAGAATCCACCCTTGATTCTTCTTAAAATTCAAGCCCTCTTGTAGCTCCATATATGGGGCGAAATAGGGAAAAGGAGGGGGAAGGAGTAGTTACTATAGGATGGGAGTTTTACCTTGTTTTTCCTTGTTTTCTTGTTTGATTCTCACTTTCCTTAGCTTTCTCTCTTCAAATCCAAATTTTTCCCTTTGTTCTGCCCTTAAAATAGCACCAAAACTTTAAAAAAAACCATAAGGAGAAAGGGGAGAAGGAGGAAAAGAAATTTCCTAAAGAGAAGGCTAGGAAATTCCAATAAATTCTTACCTTTTTCTTGAGTTTTTCCCTTCTCCCTTGCCTTGTTCTTGTTTGCCTTCCTCCCTTGAGTCTTCTTTAGTTTTTGGGGAGAATAGGTCAGTCTAAAGGAGAATGGGGCATGATTCTTATAGAGAGTTCAAGAAGCTACTTTTTCACAAAATTTTTATTTTACCATTCGTCTTTGACATTTTTGTTTCTAACTCATTTTAGCTCCTTTTTTAGAACTATCTTTCCCATTATGAAATTTAAGTTCCCAATTTAGTAGAATGCCCTTGGAATTACTCAAATCGGAGCTAAAACCTTCTTGGATGGATTTATCAAAGTTTAAGCTCACCGCTATTAGAAAGTATCCATCGGAGGGGCTTTAGCTGTCCCGGGACTTCCTATGGTTTTCAGGGCTTCTAAGAACTCTAGCGAACTCAAAATTTTTATTTAAAAAACTCCTCCTATGAAAATTCTAAAATTTACTCAATATGACAAAAATACCCTTACATTTCGTCAATCTTTCGTTAGAGTTATTTTCATTCTAACTCCATTTTTCTTTCCGTCTGAGCTTGGGATTCTCATTTTTAGGAGTCTAGAATGTTTCTTAAATTTTTTGAGACCTTAAATAATTCATTTCAGGGGACTTGCTTTTGTACCCAATGATTTTTGTTCATTTACAGAAAAACTATATGTTACGTTTCTTACATTTTATCTCGTTTTCAAAGGACTGGATATTACAAAATACATGCAAGATAGTGAGATAGAGCTACTTTAGAACTTGTGAAGTTTTATGATACCACTAACCCACTTATTCCTTATTTTTCTTGTCCTTTCTTAACTTGACACCCCCACTTTGGTGAGTTTGGACTAACTTGGCCTATATATAGCAATTACAAGGGAAATCAATTCATTTGGATCTATTTTGAGTTTTATTATTATCATTTAATTCTATTAGAACCTAATATGTAACTTGAAGTTAGTTTAGGTCTATTAAAAGACAATTCTTGGTTTTCACTTCCTAGGCTCCAAATTCTCACTTGCTATGAGCCATATAACCCTAATGAAACTCATTTGGATCATCATAACTTGATTACATAGGCTTAGAGCCAACTTGGTTCTTTAGCCTTATTTAGACTTCAAAATTCCATTTTTTAATCTAAAGCTCCTGAATTCAATCCAATAGTTCCATAATTATTTATTTCCCTCATCTAAGTCTCTTAAATCATTAAGACTCAAGAAAACACTCCCTGACTGTAACAGCCAAGAAAAAGAAAATAGAAAAGAAATGAGAAAAGAAAAAGAAAAGAGAAAGCTGGAAAATTTTCGAAGAGCTGAGAATTTTCTAAGTCTTCTCGCCATAGCGAGAAATGGCCTCGCCATAGCGAGAATGCCCCCTCGCCGTAGCGAATATGCTTCTAGCTATAGCAAGTGCGGCATTCCATACAGAAACCAGGGAGTTGCTCGCCGTAGCGACGCCATAGCGAAGGCAGAGGTCTGGAACAGACACGATCTCGCCATAGCGACGCCATAGCGAAGGTCTAGAATAGACACGAGCTCGCTGTAGCGACGCCATAGCGAAGGCAGAGGTCTAGAACAGACACGAGCTCGCCGTAGTGAGGGTAATGACTCGCTATAGCGAGAGCGGTCTAGAAAAGCGAGAAAAAGAGAGTTTGACTTTTTAAAAGCTTCCAAATCTCTTCTTTCTTCTTCTAACCGACTCAAACTCGTCTTAGGAGAGAGAAAAGGGCGGAGGAGAGAGAGAGAAGCTGAAGAGAAGAAGAAAGCACAAGAAAGGTAAGGATTCTCATGGCTTCCTCTTAATGTGTTGCCCTTCTCCCTTTTTTCCCTCTTTCCTATGGTTTAGATAGTAAAAATGGCTAGGTCTTGAGTCTGGTTCAGAGGAGAGAGAGTGGGAAACCATTCTCGAGGGAGATTAGAAGCACATAGTTTTCTCTTTCTTGCTTTTCCCCTTTCTTAAGAGCTTAAGAGTTGAGAAAAGAGAGGAGATAGCTCATGGACCCTAGTGAGAGGAAAAGACCTAGGTTGAGAAGCTCAGTAGAGTTGATTAGAAGTAATCCCTAGCTTAAGAATCAAGTATTAAGGCATTAATTCCATGCTTTTTGTGGTTAGGCTCAAGAGAAGCTCTCCCATCTAGAAGTTGTTGTGAAACCAACAAGGGATGAGACAAGTGAAAGAGCAAGTAGTGAATAGCTAGCAAGGTAGTTCTCTCTACTTTCTCTCATGCATAATTGTGTGTTTACATTGTCTTGCTTGTGTGTATGAATGATATGAGCTATGAGAAGTATGTTAGCATGATGATATGTTGTGAATTGAAATGATGATTTATATGATTGTTTTGGGTTTTGCTTGAGGAAATGGAAAAGCCAATAATCCTATAGCCAAGGTGAGGATGAGCCGAAGCCCTAAGTTGGTTGAGACAAGAGAAAAAGGTCTCCCAAAAGTGAGGTTGACTCCCAAAGAGTAAGGGTTGAGTCTAAGGACCTCTAAAGTATGGGAAGGAAAATCCAAAAGCCACAAGGGAATGGGTGAGGCCGATCCGAGTACTTAGCAAGCTCTTGAATGTTATGCATGGCCATTTCATATGTTTCAAATGTTTTCATCATGGTTTTATATGCTAACATGCCATACATGCA
Organism: Erythrophleum ivorense; assembly: GCA_026724425.1. Taxonomy (NCBI): domain Eukaryota; kingdom Viridiplantae; phylum Streptophyta; class Magnoliopsida; order Fabales; family Fabaceae; genus Erythrophleum; species Erythrophleum ivorense. The sequence continues at coordinate 130,774 of JAIUCV010000966.1, forward strand.
TAATGAGACTTGTTGCATGCAATTTATGTATGTTTGAATGAGAGTTGAACTACTGAGATTCTCCGAATCTCACCCTCCCTCTCCACCATCCAACCATGCCAGGTGGGCCAAGTGAGCTTAGAAATGGGAGCAACCACCACCAAGCATGAAGCTAGGGATAGAAATGAAGAAGAGTGTAAAGGCTTTTTGTAATACATTGTATATGAGAGTTGTAAATGTAAAGCAATGATGTATATGATGAAATTCCTAATAGTTTTGTAAGACAATGTATGTATGAATGATGTATGTATGAGAATGAGGTTTATGATAAATGAAAAGGTATGTTTGATGTGAAATGATCAAAAGTAGTATAGACTATATGGGTGCATAAGTGGGCATAGGGTAGTGAGATTCTCCAATATAAGTTATGAGAGACTTGAGGCATGATTGATAGCTCCTATAGATGCTTTCTCATGTGCTCAAGGAGTCATAGAAGTAGAAAAACCAAGATTGGACCCTATGAGCCCCACTTTTGGCCAAGAAAGGGCCTTTTTGCACATGATGTCAAAGAATAGCCATATGACCTCTTCTTGTTATGAGATTTGACATGTAGCTAGATTATGTTTAGAGCTTTCTGGGAAGCTAGAGTTCATATCATTTAGAGGTCTATAGCATTTTCTATGATTTTTCAAAGTTGACATCAGAAAATCGGATTTCAGAAATCACTGTTCATTTGGTCAGTTTCGGATTCGTGTCATCCGAGGGGCAAACGTAGTCCAATGGCTACGAAATTTTATACACAGAAACTAGATCTTCACAGTGACTTGTAGGAACTAGAAGCACCTCATTTAGAGGTCTAGAGAGTAAGTTATGCAATTTCAAAGTTCCTGCCCAGAATCAGACACCCAACCAGACCCGAAGTACTGTTTCATCGGTTTCCGGGAAATTGGCTTGGTGAACTGATCTAGAGATATTGTTTTCCTCTAGCTAATATCCACATCTTTCCATAGAGATATAGTTTATAAGTATTGGATTTTTGTGGAATTAATTAGACATTTCCAAAGTCCATATCAGTAAACTGTGACAGCAAAGAAGCCCCCTCTGACCAGCGAACGATTTTGATGTCAAACGCAGACTATGTGAGATATCAAGACTTCTACTTATTTTTAGCATGAAGTAGATGTCTCAAGCTTTCTAGAATGACCTAGATCATGCAAATACTATTTTTCTGCATTTAGTTACGAATTTTCAAACTTAGCCCAGAAATGAAGCAAAATCTGCCATAGCGAAAATGCATGTCTCCAATCCCTTTTTGCTTTCCATGAGTTTAAAGCATATTGTGGGGATTGATCATAAGTCTCAATAGTGTAGTTGAGCATGAGGAAGCATAGAGAGAGCTCAACCAGTCCATGATACTTCTAAGTGGATCTCTACCCACACCTAGTGCCATAGAGAAAGAAGCATAAGATAGAGAAATCATCTCCCTTGTGAGTTCCGCATGTGTATATGAGTAAGAGGGCATGTTGGGTATGAGCTAGAGGTTAAGGTGTTACACTGACTGCTTCAGTCACCCCTTAGCTGAGCCTATGACATAGGAAGAGCCAAATGGAATTTTATTCATTTCTTCTATGATTTTGATGCATGTAGATATTCCTTAGCTTTTCTCTAGTTTAATTATAATCTCATATTGCTTAAAATATTCTCTTAAAATTCTAAAATTCTCAAGGTGTAATGGAAACCCTAATTGCCCTATGTTGGTTTCTAAAGCTCCTTAAGTGATTACAATTGCATATTCTTAATTCTTATGCCTCAAAACCCCTAATCCTACCATGGTTTAGTCGAAAGCACACTCCCGTTATGATGCTCTTATGTTGGCCGAAAGGGGAGAGAAAAGAAATGTAATAACTAGTTTTTCATAAACTAAACTGTAAACACCGTATTTTGTCCAGGCGTACTCCAAAATAATAATAAAATTAAACTAGTAAAAATAAAAAATGAAAAAAATCAAATAGGTTCTTTTAGTTTAATAAGCTAAAAAAAATCATCAAAGGAGAAAGAACTTAAAAATAAAATTAAAAAAAAAAAGAAACAAAAAAAAAAACAAAAGCCCATTAATCTAAAATTAAAACAAAAGAAAAAAAAGGGAGTAACAAAAATTCAAAATAAATGGAATAAAAAAAATCAAAAAGAGACTAAAAATAAAAAAAAAAAGGAAAAGATGAATTAAAAAAAAAGAGGGGCTAAAACCAAATTTAAAAAAAAAAGATTAAGATTAAAACTTAATTCAGGAGAGCCCAAATCAAAAAAAAAAAGGAAGAATCCAAAGAAAAATAAATAAATTAATTAAAAAAAACCAAAGAGCAAACCCCATCTAGATCTAACCAAGTCCTACCCACTCAAAAATGAACAAAAAAAAAAGATCAAATAAGAGGCCCAATCTAAAGCCCAATTAATAGAATTCAAAGAGTAGGCCCAATCGGATCTAGCTGGACCCAGTCACTCGAGCCCATTCCCAAGCCCATAGGAAACCCTACCCGTTTCTTTTTCTCTTGGGCACGCTTCTGAAGGAGGGGGACCACGCACAGAGTCATTCACTCACCCACGCACAGACAGAGGAAAGCAGAAGGACAGACGCGTGAAAGAAGGAACAGAAGGCACAGAAAAATGGACAGACGCGTCTGATAGAAACTGGAGGCGTCTGGGAGGGAGAAAAGGAGAGAGGGGATTCGCCTTTTCAAGAAGGAGGGGGTCTGGTGCTAGAGAAAAAACGAGAGGAGAAGCAGAGAGCGAGGGATCGAGACAGAAGCAGAGAGGGAGAGAGCTTCGTAGTGGGGATTAGAGCGAATTGAAGGGAAGGGAAGAATCAAGGAGGCAGAGGAGGTTTTTCGGAGGAAAAAAAGCTGAGAGCGGGAGTTCTGGGAGACAGAGGGACGCGTGAGGGAAAAACGCAGAGAGGCGTCAGACAGAGAGAGAGCAGGGAGACACAGAGGGAGGTCGGAGATGAAAGTGAAGAAGAGGGATTTCGTGTTGAGGGAGAAATCCAGAGAGATTCGAGAGTCCAGAGGGGGTAGCTGGGAGGAACGATTAGCTTCTTCTTAATTGATTCTTCTTTGTTTTTTTAGACGACAGCAGAGAACGCCAAGCTAGAGCAGGAAGAACGAATTGCCACGTTATTGATTACTCATTTTCGGACGCGTCTGATAGAAACTGGAGGCGTCTGGGAGAGAAGGAGAGACGGGGGAAGCAGGAAGGGATTTTTCGGGAGGAGCTAGAGACGAGACACGTGCAGGAAGGAAGGAGTTTCTCTTCGAAAGGAGGGGCCGATTGGATGAATCTACGGAGAGATCAAAAAAAAATCGAAAACAGTGGAGACAATGAGAAAACGAGAAAGGGATCGAGAGATTTTTCTGATGGGGGGAATCCAGAAGGAAAAAGAGAGGAGCAGAGGAGTCGGGAAGAAATCTGAGAAGAAGATTGAAAGAAAGGCCGAAAGCGAGAGAAGGGGAGATGGAGATTGGAGTCAGAAGGAGAAGAAGGGACGCGAGAGTTGCAGAGAAGGAAGATTCAAGGGTAGAAGCGACTGATTTCTGATTCAGAGGAGAAGACAATAAGGAGGAAGGCTGAGAAAGGGGGCAAGCTAAGCCCAGGAGGTAATCTGCGCACTTTTTGGCTAGTTATCAGAATTCCTTGACTTTGATTCCTCATTATGGGTATTGATGTATGGCTGGAATACTCTGTAGTTTGAATCTGATTAGTTTATTTCTGCCGCTGTGGGTTGCTGAATTTTCTTTTAGTTCTTGCATTTCTTTTTCTGTGTTGGTGTGGGAATATTACTTCTGTGGCATCTCCATCTGTGATTAAGTTCATTGCTGCTGCTAAAGGTTATTTGGTTTATAATTTCTTTGCCTTCTCATCATCCCTGTTCCCATTCGGTTAGTGAGTGAGTACTGTTTCTGATTGCTTAAGATTTGGGTTTAGGTTTTTAGTTAATGACTTCAGAGGTCGTTTTCCTTCTTGCTGTTGGATTTTAAGTATCGCTGTTCTGAAATTGTACTTTAGAAGCGTGGTCTGGATGGATTCCATCCAGGGTTTTGTGGGAATGTGGGACATGATTCGGGGTTTGAGTGTTTCATGATATTACCCAAAATTGTGTCGTTACATCTGTGTTACAAACCACGAATGGGGATCTGGGATAACATGTGCATAACTGGGTTAATGTAGCGATGCCACTAATATATATTTGGTCCATATCTCTGCTTATGATCTTGCCTGTTACATTACACCATGGGTTAGGAAATTTTAACCCCATACGCTTTGTTGTTGTGGGAATTCTGTCTCTAGCACGAAATTTTGGGTTTGAACTTCTATGAATGAGTCACGGATATCTTAGTTTATTGTTAGGTATGCCAGTGTAATGTATCTGAACAAATGAATTTAAAAATTGCTTTCTGAATTATGAAAGTACTAGTTAGTAATTTCAATAAATTTGTTTGTTGGGCTATGCTACTATGACACTGAGTGGCGTTGAATTTCAGTTGGGAAGAACATTTTTGGGACCCCACAGTGTTCAAATTTATTGAATGTATTAAGGTCTGAATGAGGGAATTGCTTGTGTCTTGCATGAACATATGAGTGCATGGAAATAAAGATTTGAGTTTTTATACTTATTGGATTGTCAAGGAATTAATCTGGTTGTGTTTGTTTGACTAGAAACTGACACAATTTCTTTTCTTGGCCCATGGAAATTCTGGGGAGTACCCTATGATGATGCAAATCACCTGGAGATGTTTGGATAGGAGGACAAAACAGCATGGTGATGCCTCACATCATTTTATTTCTAAATTTTTTTGTGAATTGATTTTGAAAATATTTACAAACCAAAATAACTTGCAAACCAAAATTAACGAAAATTTTTTTTGTGAATTGATAAACTAAGATATTTTATTATTTATTTATTTATTTATTTATTTATTTTTTGAAAACACAAGTTATCAATTCCCAAAATAACTTACAAATCATTTTATTTTCGTCAATTTTTTTGTGAATTGATAAACTAAGATATTTTTCTTGCCTCACATCATTTTATTTTTATTTTATTTTATTTCTAAATTTTTTTGTGAATTGATTTTGAACTTTAAACCTCTTTTTTTTCTTTTCTTTTTTTTAATCAAAATCATCTCAAAGGAAAAGGGGAAAAGAGGGAGAATTATATTTTTTGTGTCATGAAACTGATTTTAAATTTTAGATTTTGTTTTTTTTTTTTGGAAAATGAATTGCTGAGAAATAATGTGATTTGTTGTTTTTAATTTCAAAAAAAAATTTTTAATGAATTGACGAGACTAAATGTGGTCCCCTTTTTTTATTTTTTGTTTTTTTTGTTTTTTGCTTTTTATTATTTATTTATTTTTTTTTTTTTGAAAATACAAGGAAAATAAAAATTACTTTTTCCTTTAACAAATAAACAAGTTTAAAATTGGTTGATGTGTCTTAATTTGCTAAAGGAAAATTTAATTTCACTTTTCTTGCCTTTTCTATTTTTCTCTCTCTTCCTTATCATTTTTTTTAATTCGATTTTTGTTTTTATTATTATTTTTTTTGTTTTCTTTTTTTGTTTTCTTGATTTTTGATTCATTTTTTTTCTTTTTAGGTTGTTTTGTTTTGAATTATCCTTTTTTTTCTTTTTTTTTTCTTTTTTTTTAATTTTTAATTCATTTTTCCCCCTTGTTTTTTTCGATTATTTTTTTTTCTTGTTGATTTTATCTTCCTTTTTGGCTTATCTTTATTTTGTTTGTGTTTTGTTCATATATATTTTTGGATTTTTTATGCGTTATTTATATTTTGTTTCATTTTATTTTTTTTCTTTTTTTCTTTGTTTTTGGTTATTTTTATTGTTATATGTTTTTTTTTGAAGAGAAAAGGAAAATAAAAATCATTTTAGAATTTTATAAAAAACACCAATTTGAAATTGATTTGTATGTCTTAATTTGTAAAAACCAGAATAACCTCATTTCCTTTATTGTCTTTTCTTTTTTTTATTTGTAATTTTTTTCATTTTTTGCTAGTTTTGAGAAACACCCTTTTTCTTTCAATTTTTGTAAAGCATGTATTAATTTTTAATTTTTATTGAATGAAAGTTGGAGAAAAACTCTAAAGTTTTTAAAAGAATTTAATTAATTCTTGCTTATCACTTTTATTTTCTTTTTTCCTTTTCCAAGTTTTATTTGCTTTTATAAAACATACTTTTATTAAGAGAATTTTGAGAAAGAAGCTCCTAAGCCTCAAAAGTTCAATTTTCACCTACTTTTTGTTTGATTTTGTCTCTTTTCTCTTCTTATCTTTTGTTCTCTTTTTATTTACTTATTCTATTTTTTTTCAAAGGGGCAATTCTCTAAAACACTAATCTTTGACTCCTTAAAATGATGCTTTTCAAACATTTGCAGAATAATCTTTTAAGAAAGGAAAAGGTAAATATTTGAAATCTATTTTTTTTTTTGAAAAGAAAAAAAAACCTTTTAAACCCTCTTCTCTTTTCTTTTTTGTGTGTTCTTTTTATTCAAAACAAAAACTTTCTTTAAGGAATTATCCGTGGAGGACCGTTGAAACCCAAAACACTAAACGTAAATCCAAATCCCAAAAGGTATCAAGGAGGCTTATTGCCACACATGGCTTTTTGGTTCCTATGTGCCTGAGGGGATATGAAATCCCATACGGCTATTCTAACGTGAAAATTGACGAAAATAAAATAAAAAAATGATGAAAATATTTACAAACCAAAATAACTTGCAGATGTGTATGCTAAGTGCTCAACCAGATTCATCATGTTCTAAAATATTTCAAGTGTGGAAAAGGAAAAATGAAAAAATAATAATAGGACATGTACAAAACCCAATTTGTTCTCATGGTGATGCCTCCGCCCTTCAGCTTCTTCATGCTTCCCCCACGTCTTTGATATTTGAGTACACTACCATGCTGTTTTGTCCTCCTATCCAAACATCTCCAGGTGATTTGCATCATCATAGGGTACTCCCCAGAATTTCCATGGGCCAAGAAAAGAAATTGTGTCAGTTTCTAGTCAAACAAACACAACCAGATTAATTCCTTGACAATCCAATAAGTATAAAAACTCAAATCTTTATTTCCATGCACTCATATGTTCATGCAAGACACAAGCAATTCCCTCATTCAGACCTTAATACATTCAATAAATTTGAACACTGTGGGGTCCCAAAAATGTTCTTCCCAACTGAAATTCAACGCCACTCAGTGTCATAGTAGCATAGCCCAACAAACAAATTTATTGAAATTACTAACTAGTACTTTCATAATTCAGAAAGCAATTTTTAAATTCATTTGTTCAGATACATTACACTGGCATACCTAACAATAAACTAAGATATCCGTGACTCATTCATAGAAGTTCAAACCCAAAATTTCGTGCTAGAGACAGAATTCCCACAACAACAAAGCGTATGGGGTTAAAATTTCCTAACCCATGGTGTAATGTAACAGGCAAGATCATAAGCAGAGATATGGACCAAATATATATTAGTGGCATCGCTACATTAACCCAGTTATGCACATGTTATCCCAGATCCCCATTTGTGGTTTGTAACACAGATGTAACGACACAATTTTGGGTAATATCATGAAACACTCAAACCCCGAATCATGTCCCACATTCCCACAAAACCCTGGATGGAATCCATCCAGACCACGCTTCTAAAGTACAATTTCAGAACAGCGATACTTAAAATCCAACAGCAAGAAGGAAAACAACCTCTGAAGTCATTAACTAAAAACCTAAACCTAAATCTTAAGCAATCAGAAACAGTACTCACTCACTAACCGAATGGGAACAGGGATGATGAGAAGGCAAAGAAATTATAAACCAAATAACCCTTAGCAGCAGTAGTGAACTTAATCACAGATGGAGATGCCACAGAAGTAATATTCCCACACCAACACAGAAAAAGAAATGCAAGAACTAAAAGAAAATTCAGCAACCCACAGCGGCAGAAATAAACTAATCAGATTCAAACTACAGAGTATTCCAGCCATACATCAATACCCATAATGAGGAATCAAAGTCAAGGAATTTCGATAACTAGCCAAAAAGTGCGCAGATTACCTCCTGGGCTTAGCTTGCCCCCCTTCTCAGCCTTCCTCCTTATTGGCTTCTCCTCTGAATCAGAAATCAGTCGCTTCTACCCTTGAATCTTCCTTCTCTGCAACTATCGCGTCCCTTCTTCTCCTTCCGACTCTAATCTCCATCTCCCCTTCTCTCGCTTTCGGCCTCTCTTTCAATCTTTTTCTCAGATTTCTTCCCGACTCCTCTGCTCCTCTCTTTTTCCTTCTGGATTCCCCTAATCAGAAAAATCTCTCGATCCCTTTCTCGTTTTCTCACTGTCTCCACTGTTTTCGATTTTTTTTTGGATCTCTCCGTAGATTCATCCAATCGGCCCCTCCTTTCGAAGAGAAACTCCTTCCTTCCTGCGCGTGTCTCGTCTCCAGCTCCTCCCGAAAAATCCCTTCCTGCTTCCCCCGTCTCTCCTTCTATCCCAGACGCCTCCAGTTTCTATCAGACGCGTCCGAAAATGAGTAATCAATAAAGTGGCAATTCGTTCTTCCTGCTCTAGCTTGGCGTTCTCTGCTGCCGTCTAAAAAAACAAAGAAGAATCAATTAAGAAGAAGCCAATCGTTCCTCCCAGCTACCCCCTCTGGACTCTCGAATCTCTCTGGATTTCTCCCTCAACTCGAAATCCCTCTTCTTCGCTTTCGTCTCCGACCTCCCTCTGTGTCTCCCTGCTCTCTCTCTGTCTGACGCCTCTCTGCATTTTTCCCTCACGCGTCCCTCTGTCTCCCAGAACTCCCGCTCTTAGCTTTTTTTCCTCCGAAAAACCTCCTCTGCCTCCTTGATTCTTCCCTTCCCTTCGATTCGCTCTAATCCACACTGCGAAGCTCTCTCCCTCTCTGCTTCTGTCTCGATCCCTCGCTCTCTGCTTCTCCCCCCATTTTTTCTCTAGCACCAGACCCCCTCCTTCTTGAAAAGGCGAATCCCCTCTCTCCTTTTCTCCCTCCCAGACGCCTCCAGTTTCTATCAGACGCGTCTGTCCATTTTTCTGTGCCTTCTGTTCCTTCTTTCACGCGTCTGTCCCTCTACTTTCCTCTGTCTGTGCGTGGGTGAGTGAATGACTCTGTGCGTGGTCCCCCTCCTTCAGAAGCATGCCCGAGAGAAAAAGAAACGGGTAGGGTTTCCTATGGGCTTGGGAATGGGCTCGAGTGACTGGGTCCAGCTAGATCCGATTGGGCCTACTCTTTGAATTCTATTAATTGGGCTTTAGATTGGGCCTCTTATTTGATCTTTTTTTTTTGTTCATTTTTGAGTGGGTAGGACTTGGTTAGATCTAGATGGGGTTTGCTCTTTGGTTTTTTTTTAATTAATTAATTTATTTTTCTTTGGATTCTTCCTTTTTTTTTTGATTTGGGCTCTCCTGAATTAAGTTTTAATCTTAATCTTTTTTTTTTAAATTTGGTTTTAGCCCCTCTTTTTTTTTAATTCATCTTTTCCTTTTTTTTTATTTTTAGTCTCTTTTTGATTTTTTTTATTCCATTTATTTTGAATTTTTGTTACTCCCTTTTTTTTCTTTTGTTTTAATTTTAGATTAATGGGCTTTTGTTTTTTTTTTTGTTTCTTTTTTTTAATTTTATTTTTAAGTTCTTTCTCCTTTGATGATTTTTTTTAGCTTATTAAACTAAAAGAACCTATTTGATTTTTTTCATTTTTTATTTTTACTAGTTTAATTTTATTATTATTTTGGAGTACGCCCAGACAAAATACGGTGTTCACAGTTGCCCCTCTTTACTTGTTTCTTAGGCAAAGAAATTGAAAATGTAATTTGTGATATTTTTTTGCATAAGAAATAAGTAAAGATAAGAACACGTATTTTGTCTGGAGCAATTTGATTGCCTTTTGACAAATGCAAGAAGAAAGAGCAACCCAAACAAAATATGGTGTTTACAGGTTGCCCCTCTTTACTTATTCCTTAAGCAAGGAGATCGAAAATGTAATTTTTGATACCCTTAGCTTAAGAATAAGTAAAGACGTAAACATAAACTCGAAAATGCGACCGCGTGGCGCAATATTTTCTCAAAGAAACTCAAAAGATTCGATTTTCAAATGAAATCGAAAATCAAAATTTAAAATTGAAATAAGTATCATAAATAGGAAATAGGTAGGGTGCAGGAGTCGCCACCAAAATTTTATTTTTTGAAAAGGCAAAACTTTGGAAAAACCTTTTTAGTTGGAAAATGGTTTACGAACCAGAAAATGGATTCGGGAGTCGATTGTGAGTGGGGAAGGTGTTAGGCACCCCACTACACCCGTTACTAAGAACGGTTACCCTAAGTTAGTCGTGCAAAAATAAAATGGCTTAAATTCTATTTCAATTCTCCCTAACAAACCACAAACAAAATAGGAATAAAGAAATTAAAGGAAAAAATAGAAAAGGATGGAAATCGATATTAAAATAAAATGGAAAGAAAATTAATAATTAAAAGAAGAGAAATATTTTATTTACATGAGCAGACTTGACCTAGGATGAGAGCCTAGGGCCTACGTACCCTTCAGGATATTGTGATATAAGAAGACCCTAAAGCAAAGTGAATTAAGGCTAACTGAGGATAGAATGTTAATTAAAGTACTTAGAAATGTGGTTATGAAACTAAGAATAGCCTAAAATCAGAGCTAAAACAACTAAATAGAGTGACTCGAAAATCTTGTGGCAAAAATTATAATTTTAGGTATTTTTTTAAAAACTTAAAGGAAGAGATTTTAAATGATAAAATTGAGCTCACTAAAGTTTTCAGAAGCCCAAAATACCATAGAAACCATCAAAATGGTTAAAACTCTTCTACTATACAATTTAAGTCGTCAGTTGATCTAAATTTTGACTGAATTAGTTTGGATTGTTCTAAATCTTATAAATTTGAAACAAAATATTTTTAATAAACTAAAGAACCTAAATTTCATGGTGGAAAAGATGATTCTGAAAAAAGGATCTAAAATGAGCTCAAACGGAGAAATACAAGTGGAAGGGCAAAATGAAAATTTTGAAAAATATTATAAAACACTCACATTCTTATACACCTCATGCCATCTTCTAGCTCATTCTAACCGACCATCTTTTGCCGAAACTCACACCCAAGAATGTGGAGGAGGAGAGGAAGGAAAAGGGAGAAAACCAAGGCTACCAAGGTAAGAAAACATGAAGAATTTTCCTATCTTGTCTTTGTAAAAGTTTTTCTACTCTTTTTTTCTCTTTCTTTATATGGTTTTAGCTCTCTAAAAGGTGGAGTTTTGTGGCTAGACCAGTAAGGAAAGAGTAGAATTTGGAAAGATCATTGGTAGCACAAAAACCATCATTTGACAAGGAATCAAACAATGTATGATTTTATATGTAAAACTTGTTCTTTCTTGATCTTCTATGCTCTCTCTTGTTTGGCCACTATATGAGGATTCTAGAGGGAATTAATTCTTGACTTAACATGGTAATCTTGGAGGTTTAAGCGTGTAGAGATTAATATGAAATCAAAAGAAACAACTAAAAATTCATAGGTTGTAATAATGGATACCTAGGGTTTTGATTGCATTTTAGAAAGTATGAAACCTTATAATGGTATTTCAAGCTATGCAAGAGTATAATTGAGCTAAGAAGAAGCTAAAAAAGCTCCATAGGTTCCAAAAATCTGAAGAGGAATTACAAAACTCCCTTGGCTCTCAATTAGTACATAGGTTCAACCATGAAGAAGAAATGATATATAGGGGGAGTTTTCTTTGATTCTAAGGTTATAAATAGTCTAAATATGAATTATAAATACCAAATGAACCATTGGCTTGAATTTAAAAGCCTTATCTTGAAAGGTAAAAAATTTAGCATTCTATTATGCATAAAGAAACAACTTAGTGCTAGACTCCTTGAATTGAATTTATGATGGCTCTAATGAGTTTTAATAGAGTTATATAACTCATATTAGATGAGATCTTAGATCCAAGATATTAATTTACAAGAGTTGCTTCATTATGTCACATAATTAAACATTATGAAAGTCTAAAGTTTTAGTTAACTTGTATAAGGCTTAAATGAGTACAAGTGTGGTTCCATTAATAATTTTGTGCATTTGATATGTTTAGGCTAAGCAAGTAAAATATCACCTACGTGTAGGTGTGAGGGCAAGAGAACAAGCCAAGAACTAAAGGGAAACTAAATTAAACTATTGTGTTAAGGTAAATCTTCATCCATTGTTATATATGTATGATGGTTACTTGAGTGTTTTGGATTACTTGTATATATTATTTGCAAATTATGTGTATTATTAATTGTTTGATGGTTGTATGTAATTGCATGACATTGGATTGCTTTTAGTATTGATTTGGCTCTTGAATGGGTGAGGTTGTGCCAAAAGTCCTTTGAAAAACCAAAAGTCTCAAGTATGTGTGAGACTAAGTCAAAAGTCCCTAAAAGAAAGTGAGGCTAAATCAAAAGTCCCTAATTATTGGGTGAAATTAGACTAAAAGTCCATAAAATTTGTTTTTCTCTTAATGGAGCCATGTAATCCTTAATATATGAATATGAATGATATTTGGATGTGTGACATGTATGTTTACTTTCTTAATTTTAAGTATGCCATATATGTATGGTTGAATGATGAATGAGCTATTAGGATTCTTTGAATCTCATTATTGCTTATGTTTTTCCTAGCCATGTTTAGGTAACTCTCAAGGAAATAAAGATGTTGAGTAAAGAGCTTGAGAAAGTCTTACTTTGACATTAGTTTAGGATTTAATGTATATTCTTGCATGCACGATGATATATATGTATATTTTGAGATGTGATCATTCCCACACACCTAAAGGCATGAGACTATAATGTACAAACCATTTTTTTTAATGTAAATATATGATATTATGTAATTTGACCATTTGAATCCCACCTTATGCCTGTATGTAATTGTAAGTGGAAATGTGATTTTGAGTGGCATAGCTTTTAGAACATGTTAGATCAGTTATATATGTTGCATTTGCCATTTAAAACTTGCTTAAATGAAGACATGGCATAGTATGACTCAAATATAACTATATGGAACCAAATATAACACTTTTTAAGCCACAAAATGTCCTTGAACCAAAAACAAATGAAATGGAGAATTTTGAATTGAAATTTGGTAGCATTTAAAACTCATCTAGAGCTTTCCACGGAGTTAAAGAACATAATTTTTGGAGCTCTATAAAATTTCTTATAAATTTTTAAAATTGGTTGAATTATGTAGATTTTTTAGGTTTACTATTCATATGATTTATTTGCTATTTTTGTGAGTTTTAGGGGACCAAATGAACTTATTTTGATATGAAATTTTTACAATAGATAGTTCTCATTATAAAATTTTCGTAGCCATTAAATTTGCGCAAATTAGAGTTGTGTAACTCAAATTATGATTTTTCATAATTTGGCATTGTGAAATTATGTATATAAAGCAAGTTCTAAAATTTGAGCTTTTTGTTGTGATATTCTAAGCCTAACAAACTTATTTGGCATGAATTTATGAATCTTCATGATGAAAATATTTATTTGTGTACAATTAGAGTAATTAAGGCTTTAATAATAGTAAATTCCACTGTTAAAAGTATCAATATGAGTAATTGTTATTACAAAAGGAATATGGTATGGGATGTATGTAAATTCTTTAATAGTATGACAAGAAACCCAAAGGAAGGGCAAGCATTTTGCATAATGTGATACCTTGTTTGCTTCCTTATTCAATGGAGATTCTTGTTGTGAAATTAGCTTTTTTAAACTCTCTCCTTCCTTTAGGAATTCAGTCGCAAAGCACTTTTTTCAAGAAGTTAAAACCACCAAAAGAAAGTACTCAAAGAGAAGAAGTTTGATACATGGAATAAGGTGAAAACATCCATAAATCCTTACCTTTCTTAGTTTTTCTTCCTCCTTCTTGGGTGACTAGGGTTGCTAGTTCAAAGGCAAAATAGGTTGGTTCTAAGTGTGAGAGAGGGGTGTGGCTAATATAAGAAGAAAAGAGGGTATTTATAATAAATCCAAAAATTTCTGTTACATCCCTTATTTTCAATTCCTCCATTTAGACTTGTTTTAGATCTTTTTTGAGAATTTCCTTTTTTATATAAAAAATTGGATTCTCTAGTTTATTAAAAATATTTACTTCTAAATTTATGGGATTCAAAACTATCTTGAATAAATTAAGATTTGGGTCAACTGATAACATAAATTGCACACCAGAAAGGTTTTGGTTATTCTGACGGTTCTTATTATTTTTAGAGTCTTTGAGAATTCTAGTAAATTTAATTTTACCATTTAAAACTTTCTTCTTTGAGTTTCATTTTTTTTAAATTATGATTTTATCACGGCCTTTTTCAGTTTAAATTGTTAAGACATTTTGGCTTCGGTTTCAGGTTATTTTTAGCTTTATAATCTTATTTTTAGATGTTTAGATTATCATTCTATCCTTACTTAATTTTATTTCATTTTATTTTGGGATCTTTCTTTATTATCTCACCATTTTTAATTCAATTTTAGAAAGATAGGATATTACAGAACCTCTCAATCACAAGACAATGCTATATCATAAAATGTTAACTAATAGTAGCAAAATATAACACAAACAAATAATATAATAATAGGATGTAAGCTTATACTTGGGAAGCATACTAAACCACATTGATGACCCTTAATACTAGTTTAAACTCATAAATGAAAGAAGAAAAGTACAAAATGAAAATCCTTAACAAAATATAATGGGTAAGTAACATCATTCCTAATCTCACTAGCACTTTGCCTTCTTATGTTATGCACATCATAGCCAATTGTAGCTAGGTGTTGGTAAGGAAACAGGAAGGGGACACTAGCATTTCAAACCAAGAAGAAATGGAAAGCCCACCTCGTGGGATGTTAATATCCTTCCTTAAAAAGATGACATCTAGGGTGCCTAATAACCATAAACATAACTTGGACCTTAGCATACACCACCATATAAAAAAAGAGAGGGAGGGGGAAGAAGGCCCCACTCCAACAAACCAATAAAAGGCCACAAAGCTAACAATATATTATAGAATCATTGGGGTCAAATGACAAAAAGGTACCTTAATGGACATCGTCAAAAGGTTAAAGCCTTCATGAAGAGTAAAGTATATGCTTATGCAAAAACATGTCCTCATACATTGTAAGAAAGAACTCATCACCTTTGAGGTTAAATATAGATTGTTGGATATAAGGAATAGATAAAATGAAAGTATGAGGAATATGATAATTATCTCGAGACTAACAAAAAAAGTCCTTTATCAAGAGCTTCCAGAGGTTTACTAAACTCAACCATGAACTGCAGGCATAGAACCCTAAGTATAAAAGGAAAATGAATTCCAATTAACTACAAGCAAATACATCAATACTAGGACATAATTTCTAAAATTCATCAACTTGCTATTTTCCTCATTATACTCTAGTAGCTACAAACCCTGTTCTTCTTCTTGTGAGCTCATGGAGGAAATAAGTTGTAATCCCATATATAATTTTCAATAATATAGTACTATCATTGGATTAAGCTTCTTTGTTTATCTTTAACTATAACTTAAATACTAACACAAATATTACATTTTCATTCTTTTTTAATTTTGACATGTGCTTTAATTGAGTTCCTTAAATTTCTTTTAGGGCTAGATAAAATTGGTCATGAGTAAATTTGTCAATTTTGCTTTTATCAATTAAAGATGAACCATTTTAGTTTTTTTAATCGTGAACATGTGTGTCATTCTTATTAAATTTTAGAGATTCTAAGTTAATTGAATTGAATTTCAAGAACTTTAGGTCAATTTTAGCAAATATCAAAATTTACTCACTTTAACACAAATATAGGAAAATAAACGTGGGTTTTTCTATAATAAATAAATTTGGTACTTTATTGACTATGACATTTTTTTATATAAGAATGTGTAAACTTTCTAACATGAAATCTATTAAAGAAACTTGAAAGAAATAAACATCCACCATCACATCCATGATAAGTTTAAAAATAAAAATAAAAATAAAAAATAGACTCAAATGTTAGTAAAGTAATAATATTGCAATAGTAATTGATTTAAAAATGAATAAAAATTAAATTAAAAATGCGAACATAGTTACCAAATATATAATTTTCATTTTAAAAATAAAAATAAAAAGATTACAATTCTTTTTATATCCATAATTCCATAATTGCCCTGAACCCCTGAGGGTGAAAGTGTGGTAAACAGTTACCCCAATAAAAACTGCGAGACTTCCAAGGGAAGTTAGAGACTGATTGACCCAACATCTTTAGTTCGCACCAAAATCTGGTGTTTAGGGTTTCAAAATCCCCGCCAATTCCCCCCCCCCTCTCTCTTTCTCACTCTTCAATGGCGGTAGAGGACGAGAATCCCATAATCCCTGCACCAATTGGGAGACCCAGCGACATAGTCTCTGAGGCCAGCTCCTGCCACCTTCCCGGGGCGCCATCTCCTGCTAATCCAAACCCTACTGCTACTTCTCCAGCGAAGCCATCCAGTCCCAGAGATTTCATTGTCTCTGTCGCCTCCAAGATCTCTTCCCAGCCTCTTCAGAACTCCGATCCTGGCGTTTGGGGCGTCCTCACCGCTATCTCCAACAATGCTCGCAAAAGGCACCAGGTTGCATGACCCCATTACTGTTACTTGCATTATTTCCTCGTTGTGGTTAATCGTAGATTTTTTTTTTCAACATTTTTTAATGTAGCTGTTATAGAAGGTACGATATTTTCTTTGGACTTGTGGAGGGATGTATTAAAATTTTCATGATCTTAGTCTGCCATTATGGAGATTATATTGTATTTTAGTAATTGGGAAGTTGGCCATTCGTTTTTACACTCCCTTGTGTCAATCAAAAGGGTCGGGGAGAAAAGATGAAACAGAAAATGATCAGAAGAAGTTATTTTTTTACAAAAATTCGCCTAAGAGCTCTCAGGTCTTTTTAAGAGCTTTCATTTACAGTAAATGCAAGTGGAAAATAGATTTTTCATCATCCTTAGAACATATCATAGAACTAGAACTCACTGGAATCATTAGGAGGTTGTCATATTTGATGTATTTCAGTAAATTGTGTCAGGCTTGTTCAAGCTTTGAACTTCATTAACATCTTATTCAACTATACTATATTTGAGTCAAAATGTCTTTGAGCTTCTAGAGAAAAAAGTTGCTAGGATTTTAACTCTGGGGTTGAGTTCATGCTTCTGTCATTTTGTTTAACTATTCATTACACTTCTGTATTTTATCTGATTGAAAGTTTATAAGCAGGGAATTAATATATTATTTACTGCTGATGAGCACTGCATTGGGCGTTTGGTAGAAGATGTACGTTTCCAGATTGATTCAAATGCTGTTAGTGCAAAACATTGCATAATATACAGAATGGAGGGTACTAATGAAAAAATGGAGAGCACAACATCAATTTTTTTGAAAGATATGAGGTTGTGAATTTCTTTCATATCCTTCATCTCCCCACCCCCTTTCTGACCAAAAAGGAAGAACACTGTTTTTCTTTCTTCTTATATTCTGATTCTTGTAAAGCCTTGTTCAGCACAAATGGAACTTATCTCAACTGGGAGAAGTTGAAAAAGAATAGTGCTGCAGTCAAAGTCTGCCATGGAGATATTATATCATTTGCTGCTCCTCCTCAGCATGGTAAACAAGAATTCCTTCCCTTGGCTTGATACTTCCTTTTTTTCCCTCCCCCCCTCTATTCCTCCTCCAGTTCTCTCAGTGTGATGCAACTATTATTTAATTGGCTATTTTTTCAGTTTTTCTATACTATTTAAGTATCTTTAATCTTTTATCTTCCTTAATTATAAATTATTTTCTGGAAAAAAATATTCCTTAGCCTTTTGCTTCTAGATCTTGTTCTTGTTTCCACATTTCATCTGTTAGTGCAATTTTCTTGTTAAATGTTGAGAAATTTCTGCTCTTTAAAATTTGTTGCCCTTGGTGTGTATTTACTTTTGCAAGGCTTTGGGGGCATGTGTGTGTTCTCTTTCTAAATGATTAAAGGTTCTGTCCTACCATACAGAACTCGCATTTGCTTTTGTATATCGAGAGGTGCTAAAGTCTGCCACTGTGCTGGATAACGTGGTTGCTAAAAGAAAAGCTGGTAATGTCATGATCTGGAGCATAAATATTTATTCATTCAATTCATTCTTGCATTCTAGTATTATACTCTGCACTGTGCTCATGGATTGAGTTCTGGCTCCTAGTTGGGTATCAGTTTGAAGTTTCATATGTTTGATAAAATTCATGATTTGCTACACATCTGTATGATAGGTCATGATTATAGAATTATGCCTTATGCAATCTTCTTCATATTGATAATCAGGAATTGATACATCGCTTTATATATTATATATATATATATATGTTTCTTTGTTTGACTTTTCTATGTCTTTTCTGGTCTTTTTGTTCTTCTCTTTGAATGTGTAGAGGAGTTTGTTTCTGAAAATAAGAGATTAAAAGGTTTAGGCATTGGTGCTCCTGAGGGTCCCATATCTCTTGATGATTTTCGAAGTCTCCAAAGATCAAACACGGTGGGTTTAATTTAGAATAACTACAGTAGTAATGAGTGGTGCACTTCTTTTTCTTTAATGGTATCCAATATTGTTGTTAGCAGGAACTGAGAAAGCAATTGGAGAATCAGGTGGTTTTAATTGAGACTTTGCGTGATGAAAATCGTGCAGCTGTTGAGCATCATGAAAGTGTATGTAATTGCTTTTTTTTTTTCAAATACCTCTCTTTGCTTGTCTCACAAGCCAAACACATGATGTTTAATAACTATCTATGCATTCTATGGATTCTAGAAAGGGTTGATTTTGATTTCTGCTTATTCTTTTATATATATAATATATGCAATGCCAATTGAATTTATGATCCATTCTGTAGGAATTAAAATCAGTCAAAGAGTCCGTTGTGAAATGTTACCTTGATCAATTAAAAGAATTACAGCAAATGGTGGATCTCAAACAGAAGGAACTAGGTGAAGTCAACAGAGTTTCTGCTGAGCAAAAACATATCATGGAAGACCTAAATGAAAGGCTTAATGCTTCTATTCAATCATGTACTGAAGCAAATGCTATAATAAGTAGGTATGGTATATTTAATTCCTATGGTTTTAGTCTTCACTAATTCTTTGGATTGGTTCCTTTTAAATAGATTGATCATAGATGTAAACATTGCAAGATGTAACTATGTCATTAACTGTAGTTGCAGCCTGTGGTTAATTAATTTTTATGTTGGCAATGCTTTAGACGGTATGGAATTGATTTCTTTCTTTAAATCCTGTCATAGTAGTCTACTAAATTGACATTTAATTGGCACCGAGATACATTTGGTTCTTTATGTTGGCTAAGAACTTGGGGATATGAGAATTCCTGCTGTATTAGAGGTTGACCTTGCTTTAAGAATATCAGTTTTTTGACTTGAAGATAGTTTATGGGGCAGTAGGCCTTAGCAATTCTTGAGCCTCAGATACCTAAGGTTGTATAAAATTGGTAGACCTCTGAGATGAATAAATATGTTGAAACTGCTGGGCACCAAGTTACGGCATGTTTGGTTTGTTGAGGGAAAAGGAAAGGGAAATTGAAAATTTGGTGAAATGTTATTTTTGCCCCTATAATCATTATTTAATTATTCAATATTATCTATTAATCATTATTCAATTATTAAAAGTAAGGATATTATAGGTATGTTTTATTTATAAAATCACTTTTTTCTTTTCTTTTTTTATTTTTATACCTAACTTCCTGTGTACCAAACGGGCCGTTAAGGTTTGCCGCTAGAATGTTGTTAGATTTGAACTACAAGAAGCAAAAACATAGGAATGCCTTTTACAGGGATCATAGTGCAGTCCATGTTTATGTATCTTTTTTTCCAGATGTTACATAAGAATTATTAAAGAGATAGCAGTAGAATGTCTAGTTTGAGGCGTTCTCTATGTACACGTGAAGTTAAGCACCTAGGTCATAGTCATTAACAGCACGTAGTGCACTTGTAGCACTGAAGGCTGTAGAATGCTATAGTGCATAGTGTTATGCAAGCTACATGAAAATGTAGTGCACAATTTAAAGGAAAAAAATTCAACATATAATCGGTAATGACTAATTGTGGATTAATATAAATTGAATTTTTGAATTATTGTCTGTTGTATTCTGTTATGGTGATTAGATAAACGTTATTTCTAACTATTCTTGACTTTGTGGTATCTTATCTAGAACCTAAAATCAAGGGAATTAGTTTAGCCATACTTGTATAAATAGGAGGATACAGATGAATTAGAATGGGCCATCCCAATTGTATGTACCTTGAAAAGTTTTTCCCTCATTATTCCTCAATAAGAATCTGAGTTTATTAAACTCTGATGTTTGTCAATTTGCCAAACATACCCGAGATACTTGTCCTCACCACATATAAAAACCTTCCCATCCTTCTTCAATAATCCATAGTGATATATGAGGACCCTCTCATGTACCAAACCTATTGGGTGTCTAATGGAGAATGGAAAGAGATTAAGAAAGATATTATTAATTATTTGTGAAATAGGATTAAAGATAAATATAGGAAATAATATTTTATTAGGATTAGAATATTTAAATTATTTTTTATTTTATTTTAAATAGCATTAGTTATCGGCTTAGATATATCCTTTTATTAGAATTTAGTATTTATCTTTTATTAGGGTCAGACATTTATCTTTTATTAGGGTTAGATTTAATACTATCATCTTTCCTTAGAAGGTTATCTTATGGGCTCTATATACGGTTCTTAGTAATTGAACTTAAGGTAGAACTTAACCTTGAATAATAAGAAGTATTTTTTTTAAGAGAGTTCTCTCTCTATTTCCTCTAATATCTCCTCCCTTTCTTCTATCTTCTCCCTCTTCCTCTCTTGTCCTACTTCAATTTGGTATTAGAGCAAGACTCCCTTGTTCCAACTGCATGTTTGTTGCCTGAGATCCATTAGAAACTTCATTAGAAAGCTAAGAAACATTCTATCCAAACTAGATCTCATACTTCCAACCCCTAAACCAACCAATTGATCACACCATCAGAACCATGAAGCAAGAACCGACTACCAGCATAGCTTGTAAATGGAGACTGCCGCACGTGCCGTCACTCGCCAGTGAGGTGCCCTACATGGGGGCCTCATGCGCCCACATGCACCTCATGCTCTAGATGCGTCCAACTTCATTTTTTCAACCCCTATTGATCCTATCTTCAACCCTTTTCAACTTTAGTCATCATTTAGGAATATTAAGAGGAGCAAGAACTCACCATCTTTAAATCCACAATAGAGCAAGAATTCACTATTTTAAAATCTACCATGGAACAAAACACCTAAAGCTTGGATAATATCAAAGAAAGCTTAAGCCAATAGTTTGAAGGACTTACAAGTGCCATTAAACTATTATGTGGTCAAATCACTGGCAAAAGCTTAGAAGAGCTAATGGTAGAAGAAGAATGTTTTCAAGATCTCAATGCAATAGACAAAGCCATCTTAGAAGAGCCTAATGTTATCATTGTTGAACCTCTTGATTGCATGTTAGACTTTGATGATGGTGATGGTTGTATCATAGGGTTTGAAGAACAGTTAGAAGTAAATGGGAGATGTGAAAATATCGATTTTAACCTACAATTTGAAGTTAAACCTTAAGTTATAGAATGTTGTATTCAGATTCAATTGACTTAACTATTTTATTCGATCGAGTTTGTTATTCCATATGTATTGGTGAATGCAAAGTTGTCTTGGCTATCATATTTTATAATAGTAACATTCTTTTTACCTTAGGCTTCAAGATGGATTATTCTATTACTTCCCCACTTCAAAACTCGAGGTTTGAGTATTTTCCAACTAGGGGAGAATGGAAAGAGATTAGGAAAGATATTATTAATTATTTGTAAAATAGGATTAAACATAAATGTAGGAAGATTAAAATAAGGAACTAATATTTAAATCATTTTTGTTTTTTTTTTAATTTTAAATAATATTAATTATCAGCTTAGATATCTTTTTTATTAGGGTTTAATATTTATCTTTTATTAAGATTAGACATTTATCTTTCATTAAGATTAGGTTTAATATTATCATCTTTCCTTACGAAGTTATCTTATAGGCTCTATATAAGGTCCTTAGTAGCAGAACCTAGCCTTGAATAATAAGTATTCCCCCCCCCCTCCCCAAAAAAAGTTCTCCCTTTATTTCTTTGAATATCTCCCTCCTTTCTTCTATCTTCTTCCTCTTCCCCCCCTTGTCCTACATCAGTGTCATGGTTCATTATCCTTGTGGATAATCATAGAACAATGATTTGGGTGTTTCTTATGAAAGAGAAAATAGAAGTTGGAAGTATCTTTCAAAAATTTCACTCCATGATCCAAAACCAATTCTAAACCAACATTCAACTCCTAAGAACTGCTGATGGCACTGAGTACTTTAACACAAGTGTTGGCAACTATTTAGCTGATACTGGGATCATTCACCAAAGTTCTTGCACCAATACACCACAACAAAATGGAAGAGATGAAAGAAAAAATCGTCACCTACTTGAAGTAGCTTGAGCTCTCCTATTTACATCTCATCTTCCAAATTATTTTTTGGGGAGATGCAATCCTTACTGCTGCCTACCTTATAATTATAGTTTCAAACACCTATTCGGATACTCTAACACTTATCCTACCAACATGATCATTTGAAACTTACCTCTCAAAGCATTTAGCTGTAGTGCATTTCTTCACCATCTGATCTCATCTTAGAAATAAATTTGAGCCAAAATCAGTCAATTACATTTTTCTTGGCTATTCTCTAAACAAAAAGGGGAAAAGTGTTATCTTCAGAGAACAAGAAATTGTATCATTCTCTAGATATCACATCTTTTGAAAATAAATTTTCTACCCCAAAACTAATATTTAGGGGGAACATGAACACAAAAGAATATCAGTTTTGGCACCTTAACCTAGACTCTCACCTGAACCTGAAATCTCCAACCAGCAGCCAACTAATCCCTATAAACCTACCAACCAGCGACCTACTTAGCCCACAGAACCTTAAAACACATTGCAGGTCTATTCCAGCAGCCCAAGAGCAACCGATAGGGAGATTGAGCATCATCCTACTCCTCCAGAAGAGACTTACCCAAGATCTGATCCTACAAGTCCAGGTGATAAAGAAAATTAGATCCAATCTGACTCTATTTCTGCACCATGTACTGACCTAGATCTACCTATTACTCAAAGGAAAGGGATAGGATTTTGTACCCAGCACCCCATATCAGATTTGTTTCATATGAAAAGCTCTCATTTATTTCCAAGTTGTCACACATACAAATTCCAGCTAGTATTTAAGAAGCTATGGAAAATCCAAAGTGAAGAGACGCTGTTAATGCAGAAATCACAGTTCGGAATAAAAATGGCATTTGGGATATTATTGATTTCCCTTAAGGGAAGAAATCAGTAGGTTGTAAGTGGATTTTCAATGTAAAATGCAATGCAGATGGGAGTATTGAAAGATACAAAGCACTACTAGTAGCAAAAGTTTTCACTCAAACCTATGGGGTTGATTACTAAGAAACTTTTGCTTCAATGGCTGAGTTTAATATAGTTCGAGTTCTTTTCTATTTAGCCGTCAACCTCAATTGGCCTCTCTTTCAGATAGTGTCAAGAATGTCTTCCTAAATAGGGATTTAGAGGAAGGAGTCTACATGGCAATTCCCTTTGGATTTAAAAAAAAAAATTCCCAAAAAGTTGTGTGGACTAAAGAAGTGACTGTATGGCCTTGGATGATACTGCAGGTGGTAAAAAGGCAGGGGTATATTCAAGGCCAGTTAGATCATATCTCGTTCATAAATCATATTGCAAAAGGGAAAATTACTATATTCATTGTCTATGTAGATGATATTATCCTTAATAGAAACAATTATCAATAAATAAGCAGCTTAAAGGAAATCCTTTTTCTAGAATTTGAAATCATGGATTTTGGTAATCATAAATACTTCCTTGGAATGGAAGTGGCACATTCTAGCAAAGGGATCTTTATCTCACAAAGAAAATATACCCTTCATTTACTATAGGAAATAGGAATGCTTAGCTGCAAACCTGCTAAAACTCCAATGGATCCTGCTTGCGAACTTGGTGAATAAAAAAGGACAGTGCCCCTATTGATAAAGGAAGATTTCAAAGGCTAGTAGGTAAGCTAATTTACGTACCTTACACCAAACTAGATATTGGGTTCTCAGTAAGTGTTGTAAGTTAATTCATGAGCAACCCTATTGAAGAACACCTCAATGCAGTATGCTGAGCTACCTAAAAATGTCATCAGGAAAAGGAATCTTTTTCAAAAAGTGTAATTGCAAAGCAATTGAGATTTACTCAGATGTAGACTGGGCTGGCTTAATCTCTATTAGAAGATTCACTTATTGATACTGTACATACATATGTGTGGGGTAACTTAGTTACTTTGAGGAGTAAGAAGGTAGCAAGAAGCAGTGCAAAAGCTAAATTCAAAACTATGGTTTTGAGTATATGTGAAGGAATATGGCTAAGGAGACTCCTAAATGAACTAGGAGTACCCTATAATGGTACTATATAACTTCTCTGTGATAAACAAGTGGCTATTAGCTTTGCAAAGAAGCAAGTGCACCATGATCATACTAAGCATATGGAAATTGATGGACATTTTATCAAGGATATGATTAAAGGAGGAATCATCAGTATTGTTTACACTTCCCCCCTACGTATTGCATATTTCCTCACAAAAGCTCCCCCAAGATCTACTTTTGACAACTTAATTTCCAAGCTAGGAATAATTAACATCCATTCCAAGCTTGTTTGGGTGTGTAGATTAGTATAAATTTAGTTTTTTAATTACTTTCTGTTGCACTCTGTTATAGTGATTAGATAAACATTATCCCTAACTATTCCTGATTTTTTGGTATCTTATCTAGAACCTAAAATCAAGGGAATTAATTCAGCCATACTTGTATAAATAGGATTCAGATGAATAAAGATACATTAGAAAAATTTTCCAAACTTTACTAATGTATATAGGAAACCAAACTCACATTTAAGAAAAAAAAACTTTTTAGCAATGTAATAATTATTCATAAATCACAACATCAACTATTTAAATCATAAAATACATTAATGTTAATGTTTAACAAAGCTTTTAAGTCTAAGCTTTATCCTAAGATATCTAAACCCAATCCTTTTCATCAAATGCCTCATCATCATAATAGTGATCATTGTTAAGCAATCCCTTAATTTCCTCACTTATTATAAGGTTTTTGTTTGTTCATTGTAATGTCTGATCTCTTGAAAATGCAAGAAAATGTAAGAAAACGGGAGAAACGTAACATACAGTTTCTCCGTCAACGTACGAAATTCACAGGATATAAAAGGAAGTCCTCCAAATAGAGTAAATTGATCTCCAATAAAATAGAATAATATTCTAGATCGCAAATAATGATAAGTCAATGCTAGAGGAGCCTTAAAAGTGAGGTAAAAATAGATTGAAAAAAAAAAGATTCCGAAGAGTCTCCGAAGTTAAGTACGAAGGAGTCAAGGACTAAAATGCAAAGAAAAATTATGAGTAGGGCAAAATGTATAAATTGCCCGAAAGTTAAGGGAATTCTAATTTCACCCTCTATTCGTGGTTTTAGGCACGAATATCAAAAAATTGAACAAGAATCTCAGAAATCCGTGATACATGGTTAAACTCCATTTGATGAGACGAGTCTAATGATGCCAAGTTGTCTGGATGGCTGGACGGGATCCGGTTTGGGATCTGGTTATCCCGATCAGTAGCCATGAGCAAAATAGAAAAAGGAAGTTGTAACAACTATAGAAATAAGAATAGCTAAAGGGCTAAGAAACCCTGAAGGAGTTTCAGGGACTAAATTGCAGTAAATGAAAATTTTATAGCACAATCATGATACATAACGGTGAAAATTACACCTATAGACCTAGGTGTCCAATTGACATCGAAATTTATGAGGATTGAGGTTAAGGGCCCCTGATCCATGTTTGAAACTCAGTATGGCTAGAAAGTAGAGGAAATAATATTCATAAGGTATATATTGTACCGTAAAACTTTAATTGGGCCCAGACATCGATTTTTAGATTGATGTAAGGCCTAATAGCTGATTCTAAAGGCCCAAAAAGAGAAGAGAAGATATAATTAGGGTTTTAGAGAAGATGAAACCCAAATATAAATATAAAATGAAAGAAAAAGAAGAAAATGATTTTAGTTATTTTAAAGAATTAACCATGGTTAAGTTAAAAACTAACCATGGTTGAGTTAAGAAAATTAACTATGGTTACTATTTATAACTTAAGGGCTAAGAAAAGGTGTCCAAGTGTGTGGCCAAGAATTTTTGAAAGAAGATATTTAGTTATGAAATTAGAAAATCAAAAGAAAAAGGAATAGAAGGTTAAGATTTGATTTTGAAAAGGTTGATCCAAGGGTCTAAATTTAGTATGACCATTTAATTTCATCTAAATTCATCTCCTTCACCTCCATTCCACCATTTTCACGCCACACACAAGGGAGAAAGAAAGAAAAACGTGAAGAGAGAGAGAGAGAGGGAGAAAAAGTGGAAGAAGAAGTGAAACCAAGTAAAATTATCACTATTTTTCATCAAATTTTTTTATCTTCTCCATCCTCCAACCATTTTCTCTAAAGGGCAGGTGCATATTCATCTTTTCTTCAAGGTGGAATATTGCTCTAAGTGGGAAGAGAAGAGATTTTAGAGTGAGAAAAGAAAAGGAAGCAAAGATTAAGCTTATTAAAGAGTAAGTTTTTTCCATCTTGTACTTGAAAATCACATGCTTTAAGTTAGTTTTGTTAAACCCTATCTATGAGTCACTTTTGGACAGCATATGGATGATTAAAAATGAAGTTTATATGTTGAATATGAAGGCCTTGAAATGAAGTATATATGTTGAACATGAAGGCCATAAGAACTTTGTTATTGTTGTTATGTGCTGGGACTTCGAAAAACATAGAGATTGTAATTTTTGGAAAAATAGAAATCATGGGGAGATGCTGTCTGAATTTTTCCAAACTTTTTATGGTGTTTTCTTAATGTCTTAAAGTCATGTATACCAAATTTCAAGTCCTAAAACATAAAGGAAGAGGCTATGGAATTTTTAGAATCAAAGAAACTCACTTTTGAACCTAAAATGGAGCTAGATTATGTTATGACCAAAACGTGATGTTGGGGTTGGAATTTGATGATTTTATCTATTCCAATAGATTCAAAAGGGTGTTTTTAGCTAGGAATACCTATGGCAAAGCCCCCAAAACTCATGGAATAAAATTTCTAAATCTTGGTCAAGAAATGTGCACTATTAAGCCATAGTGAATTGGAAGGGAAGGAGTTGGATTTTTCCAATTCCAATGGTTCCAAGGAGTTTAAAAGGGTCATACTATTTTAGAAGTTAAGGTTTATGTGTTGATTGTAATGAATTATCATTATGATTATAGGGTTCGATATTTGTTTTGGGAACTACAAAAACAAATAAACTGAGTTCTAAGGCTTGAGGAGTAAAGTTTGCTAAGGTAGTAGTTTTCCTCTCTCTTTCTTTAAGCTTGTATGTTTGTATAATGATGAGTATTATGCTATATCAAGTTGTTATTTATGCTGTAAGATAAGACATGTATGTTTAGACTGTGCTTGGCCTTATATGAACTTCCTTGTATTCCTATATGGTATGTGGCACCTTGATTAGCATTATGTTATGTACTTACATGCTTGCTTGTGAATGAAACTGGTTTACTGCTATTGAGATTTCATAATCTCATCCCAAATATAACCCATGCTAGGTCCAAGTTCAAGCAACGAAAGAGCAAAGGGTGTGGAGGTATAAATTGAGGAATTTACTTTTATGCACCACATTTTGTAATGTAATTAAATATTTTAGATTACTGTGTGTATGAGTTATATTATGATACTGTAAGGTACTCAGGTATGGAATGGAAAGTCATAAATAGAATCAACCCTTGAGTAAATAGAGTATGACTGGCGTGCTTAAAATGCAAAAATGCATTTGCTTATATAAAGGCAAAATAATAATGACAATATGTCAAGTGAGGGGTAAAATTGTCCAGTTTTGTAGGGACACTTTGATACGAATTTATACACATTCTGCTGAGGAAGTATTTTTCGCTTGTAAAAGACTTAGAAAGCTTGAAGTAGAGTCCTGAATCAATCTTATACGATTTTTCTATAACTAATTATGCAATTTCAAAGTTAGACAAAAGTTTGGAAATGACCAAATGAATAGTGAAACTGTATGAGGAAGTTTTTAAAAAGAAAAATTTTAATTAGTTCAGGTTTCCATTGACTCCTCTAAATTTTATATGAGGTATTTGTAGTAGGAAAAGTGTTATAAAATAAGGTATGACATTCATCAACTGTATCAAGAGCATGAGAAGAGGAGGATGCCATCTTATTCTTCTCATGCTCTTGATATAGTTAATGAATACTAAATCATTAAATATTAATTGTCCAAGGGTGGGTCAAGTGAATCTCTAGCCTTTGCAAAATCACTCAGGGCTGTTGTGACACTATTATATGTAGTGCCTATAGCTTGAGCTACAGCTACGCAAAAATAGCTCTTGTAGCCATATGGGAGCTTTATGAAAGTTGCAAGACTACACGTGATGTAGTGCTAGGAGCTGTAGCACATTGAGCTACAAGTTTTAGCATGAGCCACAGCGCACTATTAATAACTCTGGCCTAGGTTACCTGGAAGCTTTTGTTCAGTCACTGTAAACAATTGGACATGTGAGACTGGTGCTTTGGCTTTACTTATTCATGAGATGAGCTTAATAATTTATTGTTTCACTTTAAAATCACACAAGCTAGATTCAAAATTCAGTGACCCTAGACTCAGTTCACAACTCCCAAGTATTAGTTTAATTGATAGCTTTTTTTTGAGTGTGCGTGTTCATATTTTCCTTGCATGTTTACTCAGCTGGAGGTTGTGTGTGTGTGTATCTAAATATTGGTTCTTTCTCTAGTGTCAAGTGGCCTCTGAGGTTGCATCTACGATGCCAGATGACTTCAAGAATCTGTTCTTGCTTCGGTAAAATGGAACTTTCCCCCTTAATGCCAATTTCAAGTTTGATTCACCAAATTCAAAACCCTACTCCAAACACCATTGTACTTAGGAAAAGGCAAAAACACTGATCAATATGCTAAGTTGGCTGGAATTCATGTAATTTAAGAAATTAAAAAAAAAAACCAGATGTCTTATTTGTTGCCTTCCTCTGATGGCACTAGTACCGTCGATCCATTTATTTTTTTTCCTTTTTGTTTTCTCTACCACAGAGAACTTCAAGCTATTTGGTTTCTCTCTCCTCTCGGTGACAGTATTGCTTTATCATCCCTCCATTTGCTCTAGCATGCTGAGCATTTGGTATACCAAACTCAGAGGGTACAATTAGAAACTGCCATGTTGTTTTGCAGCTAGAATTATTGGAGAAAGAATAAAAGGATCTTCAAATTCTTCGTCACGTGACAACTGCTGTTCAATTCCTCCCACTGAACTTTAACACAAGTTGAAAGGTTCAATTTTTCAGAACAAAGGATGATATGTAAGATTTAAATTTTGGTGTACTGAACTTAAAATTGCCCTTAAAGTTGAGGGAGGTAGCTTATATTTTACCCTTGTGTGTATGTGTACACTCGTGTAGACTTGTGTTTATGTGTCAAGTTTTTAAATTAGTTTCAAGTTATCTAGTATTGATGCTTCATATTTTCCAACTTATTTTTTCTTTTTTCCCTTGGCAAATTTTGACTGCTCTTGGGGGGTTGGATATATATTGTACTTAGCTTTCCCTGATTTGTCTCTGATGGCTGAAACTAGTATATAAATTGTTGGAGAGCATGGTAATAGCCTCCTTTTTTTGGCAGTCAAAAGGTAAATATAGCTGAACTCAAGGAACAATTACATGACGAGCAAAGTCAGCGAAAAGAAGAGAGAGAAAGGGCTGCAACTGATCTAAAAGCTTCTGTACAAAGAGCCCAGTCTGAGGCTCAAGAGGAATTAAAACGATTCTCTGATGCTGCCTTAAGACGAGAAAGCGAGTTACAAGAATCAATAAATAAGCTTCAGGTTTGAAATTTTTTATGCTAGATCAGTGAGGAACTCTTCTCTGTTATTAGTACACATTCAAGTTGTCATCTTATATTCAATTGCAGGAGTTGGAGAGGGAAAGGAGTTTGCTGGTGGAAACCTTGAGGTCCAAGCTGGTATGGTTGCCATTTTGCTTCTTTTAGCCCAAGTCAATTTTTTGAACTTTTGAACATTTGAGAGTTTTTCCTTTATTCATTCCCTGTTTGCAGGAGGATACCAGGCAAAAGTTGGTTGTCTCTGATAATAAAGTTCGCCAGTTGGAAACTCAAGTACATGATGAGCAGCTGGCCACTGCAAATCATATAAAGGTAATTCAATCATTTAAAATTGAGTATTTTGTTGCTTTACAATATTTTGATTGATATTTAGCGGCAGCTAAATGCTAATTCATTGTGTTATGGTGTATATTGGAGCAGAGGGTAGAAGATCTTGAACAGGAGACAAAAAGATTAAAGAAAGAGCTTGAAAGTGAAAAGGTAGAGATGAGAAGTAATGTAATGCAATGCAGGGAATTCTTTGGTAAAAACTTATAATGAAAATGCTGTCTGCCTAACACCTCTACTAACCTTTCCAATTTCACGTCAATGAAACTGCACAAAGTAATTTATTAATATCATGATGCTATGAGGCCCGTGGTCCACAAGTCACTTGAGTGTATTGTCCTTAGAATACTTAGAATAGAGTGCTCATAGTTGAGTCTTGATATCTTGCCTCGACTTTCTGGTTGATTTGTTTTTCCTTTTTTATCCTTTAATTTCTTTGATAGCTTACTCTGAAGCTTTTTTAGTGCACTTTATTTCAAGCTGAGATAGTTGTTGCTGTTGGTAGCAGGCAGCTCGAGAAGAAGCATGGGCTAAGGTTTCTGTTCTTGAGCTTGAGATAAATGCTGCAACACGAGATCTTGATTTTGAGAGACGAAGGTTAAAAGCTGCCAGGGAAAAGCTTATGCTCCGGTAAGGATTTTGGAGCAACAAAAATTTTAATCATTGGATACCATAAATTTGATTGAATTCAGAGGTTTATATATAGTGAATCAGTCTTGCTAATAGACTGCTTGCATAGACATGGCCACATAGAACATAATAGGCTTTTTCCACCTACGCGTTGGATGTCATTCGTGTTGATTCAATTCTAGATATATGTTTGCAAAGTCCCAATTGCTTGCCTTCTGTGGCAACATTCACATTTTGCCTTGTTCTTCACCATGATAATAGATTTTAAAATTTTGCCACTGAAGCTCGAGAATTTTTAAGTGATTAAAAATAGAGGTTACATGCTTGTCATGCAGGGAAACACAGCTACGAGCATTCTATTCAACAACCGAGGAGATACAAGTACTATTTGCTAAGCAACAGGAACAATTGAAGGCTATGCAGAGAACTCTAGAAGATGAAGAGAATTATGAGAATACTTCTATTGACATGGATGGAGTCATTGGTGGGACCTCAGGTCAAGACAAAGAAGTTGCAGGATACCTTAATAAAAGTTCTGCCAAGGCAGGATCAACTACTTCTGCACAGAAGTTTAACAGAGAACAAGTTGAAACATCCAGCAATGAGGCCAGCGTCACCGAGAAGCATGACTGTGACATAAGAAGTGAAGAATGCCAAAATACACAAGAGGCAGAATTCACCAGCGCGGATCATGACCATGGTGTCAAAGGTGGCTTTGGTTCTGATATTGATGGTGCTGGCACTTTGATGGAGGGAGATGCTGTCTGCACTGAACGAGTTCTTGAAACTGAAAGTCCTGCAAATTATGGTGAACAAAAATTTGATTTGAACAAGTGTGCTACTTTAGTTGGGGACACTATGCAGTTTGATGATGTGAATGTTCAAGAAACCAATGAGCAAGGTCAAACAACTTGTCGGGAAGATGTGCGTCACTCTCAATCAAATAATCCTGTGGACACACAAAAGACTATTGAGGATACCGAAGCTGGGGGCACAATCAGGACTGCAGATCTTCTTGCTTCTGAAGTTGTTGGTAGCTGGGCTTGCAGTACGGCCCCTTCTGTGCATGGAGAAAATGAATCTCCAAGAAGCAGAGACAATGAAGGTGCTGGGGATGATTCGATTAATCCAGTGGATGAGAGTCAGAGTACTCCTTGTGATGCTGCTGCAACTAAATGGAATTCTGAACGCCGAGCACTAAGTGAGATGATTGGAATTGTTGCTCCTGACTTGAGGAAGCATTTTGAAGGCTCTGCGGATGATTGTGATCGAGAGAGAGAAAAAGATGGTTCTTTGTCCGATTCAGATACTGAGAGTTGCAGCAACACTGGCAATGATGCTGGAGGCTTTGCAAAAGGTGGGTCGATATCTGATGCAGAAACTGAGGGTAGTGACCATGTTGAGGAGGATCAAAAGCAGGATGATGCCATGGATGAAGATGATGAAGCTACTCAAGAAGATTCTCTTGGGTAGTGGGGAGTCTGCCGTCTTGGTTCTGGTAGTTTAATTGAAAAATGTTTTTTGGGTGCGCTATAGACGCCTACACATGACGTATACGTGATCTCCAATGCATACAGGGGCAATCCTGGCTGTTGCACTGTGGTGCATCCAAGAATTGCTCAGTTAAGTCGTGGATACTGAAGCAATCTGTTGTGGGCCTACTTATCTGTCTCTTACTCTCCCCTCATCCCAACCCACCTTTCTCTGTGATTATATTCAAGGGCATCATATTGTATATATTTAATTTGTGGCTTATCATTATTTTGCAATAGGTGTAATTGTAGTTGTAATCCCTATAGTTAAGTAATTTAATCTTTGTAGTTTCAATTAGAACATTTTTATACTAATTTATTTATTAGAGAAATTTGATTTTTTTAAAAAAATTTATTTTAAATAATGTGGTTTAATTAATTAAAAAAATGAAAGAAAATGCTAAATTCTATTTTTTTTTCCAACTTAAGAATCATAGGGTCTCAATATATGTAGTCAGTCTCCTATAGACTTCATTGATGAAACAATTAAACCTAAGGCTTATTTGGTATAAAGAATGGAAAGGAGAATAAAATAGAAAATAGAAGGGAAAAAGTAATAACAAAATATTGGTATTTGGCATCCTAGTTGTTCAGATTGGATGTGCGTCAGATTTGGAGCCATTTCTTAGCTCATCTAATAGCTAATATCCTAATTTACGAGTCATATATTTCCCTTGTTAAGTTGATTTATTTTTTATCCGTTGTATGTTTATTTCTGTCCGTTACTTATTTAAATCCATTATTGGTACAGGTTTCTTTCCTTTTTGGGAGCCTTCAGACCAATGCAAAACTTTCCTATTTATTTGGTCTTTGTTCTCATGTATTGGAGTGAAGTAAAATCAATGAAACACTAGTATTTTCACATGGTATTAGGGCCCCATGGAACTTTGATTTTTTTCCAGTGGCCAAGAAGAAGGATAGGACACATGGTTTTGTCATTTCTCCTTTACCGTAAAGTATTACTTTCATAATAATAGGAAGCTAAGTGTGCCTTTTCCCCATTCTAGTATCATGAATAGTGCCACACACCTTTTCATCATGTTCAGAAGGTGACAATCGGCCAAAACGCAGAATCTAAAAGTCATCTGCCTCTCCATGTGTTGTTACTCTGCTCGTTGCCTCACGCATTGGTACATGAGGACGTGAGAGCCATCGTCTTTTGCTATCGTTTCTCCAAAGCTGCTCAACTGGACCTTCTCTACTATTTTTTGGCATCTTTTAGTCCTACTTGAGACCATAGAAGAAGCCACCATACTTGATACAACTTCATAATTAAAAATTTTCACTTGTGAACAATTAGAGCTACTCTGAAGGTTGAAGGTTGTTTGAACAGCAAAGCATGACCTTTAATGACTATAGGGGTAATGTAAGAGGTAGGAACATGGCCCAATCAAGTAAATTTTCTGTTGCACTAAATACTCAAGTTCTTGAAAATCTGTGGGTGGTGGATTCAACCTTCCGACCACATGATCACAATACTACTCTAATGGTAATGTAAGGGTCAGGAACATGGCCTAATTAGGTAAATTTTCTGTTGCAATTAATACTCAAGTTCTTGAAAATCTGTGGGTGGTGGATTCAAGAGCCTCCGACACGACTCACAATACTACTCTATTTAATAAAATAAATCCTTGCAACTCACTTTTAAAGGTCAAAATTGCTTATGGGACTGTAACTCAAGTTTTTAGAATTGGAACCATCACCATATCAGAAAATTGAATTCTTAAAGATTTGTTGCTTGTTCCTAAACTTGCTTGCAATCTCCTTTTTATTAGTAAGCTTGTGAAAGATAACAATTGCAAAGTTAATTTCTTTGGTGGTGGTTGTGAGTTTGAAGACTTGGCACCCAAGAAGATGATTGACAATGCTAAAAAGATAGATGGTATTTATCTCATGAGTCTTAAAGGTTCAAATAAATGAAGCCTTTATACTAGTTTTGATTTAGAAGTGATTTTACAACATAATAGACTAAGTCATCCTATTTTTGAATACATGAAAAGAATGTATCCTAGTCTTTTTGATAAAGATGCTACTATTACAAATTGCGAAACATATTAAGTTGCCAAACGCACTAAGGCCAAACACACACTTACAAACACTCACATTCCTTCCATCTTATTCATAATGATGTTTGGGGACCCTCTAAAGTTAAAGGCATTATGGGTTCTTGGTGGTTTGTGACCTTTGTTGATGATCATATAAGAATCACTTGGGTGTTTTTTATGAGAGAAAAATCTGAGGTGCCTACCATATTCAAAAAATTTTATCAACTCATTAAAACACAATTTCAAACTAATATAAAAAGTCTTAAAGAGTGATAATGGAAGAAAGTATATTTAGTCTTAAGGAGTGATAATCTTTTGCTCCCACACACCCCAACAAAATGGTATAGCTAAGTGGAAAAATAGGCACGTTCTTGAAATAGCTAAAGCCATTATGTGCACTATGAATGCTCCCTACCAATTTTAAAGAGAAGCTATCATCACATTTGCCTACCTTATCAATAGGATGCCCTCTAGGGCTCTTAATTTTCAAACTCCTTATGATACACTCAAAACTTATCCTACCATCCATCTTATCTTCAACATAACCATGAAAGTCATTAGATGCACTACTTTTGTTCACTTCCATCATAAAAGCAAGCTTGACCCAAAGGCCACTAAATGTATTTTTGTTGGGTGCTCATCATCTAAAAAAGGCTATAATTGTTCCTTTTCATCTCTAAAAAAAATTGTCTCCATGAATGTCATCTTTGAGAAACAACCACATTACCCCAACAACTCCATTCAAGGGGAGATCAGATTTACCATGATGAATGGACTTTTGTGTTTTTCCATATTCTTATCATTGCCACTAACCTTGAATTCTAGCATCATACTACTCATGAGCTTGAAACTAAAACCAGTAGTATTATTCTTGAAACCAATGCTATCCTGTCCCTTGAAATCAATAATAATCATCCTAAAAATAGCACTAGTTTTGATATTGACTAGCCTTAGCAACACACTTAAGCTAATGATGAGTTTGATCAGTTAAAAGAAAACTACCACTACCTTCAAGTTTGCTCAAGGAAAAATAAACCTAAGGAATAATGGCCTCTACTCTTCTTAAGCAACACCAAGAAACCTTTTACCCAAGTTTAAGAAGTAATGAAAACTTGGATTTAAATTAGCCTATTGCCCTAAGGAAAGGTACTTTGTCATGTGCTTAACATCCTGTTGGGAAGTATGCATCTCATGAAAACTTTCTATTACTTATAAAACTTTTACTACTAATATTTCTAATGAGAAAATCCCCTAAGATATTCATGAAGCCTTATATCACAAAAGTGGAGGAAGGCTATGTAAGAAAAAATGAAGGTGATTAAGTAAAACAACACATGCGACCTACCTCATGGAAAATGTCCCGTTAGGTGCAAGTGGATATTTAACATCAAGTACAACTCAGATGGAAGCATCAACAAACATAAGGCGAGACTTATTGGTAGGGGATTCACTCAAACCTAAAGGATATATTATTAAGGGATGTTCATTCCAGTGGCAAAAATCAACTCCATCAAAATTCTTCTTTCGCTTGCTACTAATCTTGATTGGCCCCTTCATCAATTAGACATAAAAAAATGCCTTTCTGAATGTGGACTTAAAAGAAGTTTACATGTCTATGCCTTTTAGC
Organism: Erythrophleum ivorense; assembly: GCA_026724425.1. Taxonomy (NCBI): domain Eukaryota; kingdom Viridiplantae; phylum Streptophyta; class Magnoliopsida; order Fabales; family Fabaceae; genus Erythrophleum; species Erythrophleum ivorense. The sequence continues at coordinate 167,153 of JAIUCV010000966.1, forward strand.
TTCAAGAGTGAAAGTAATAAGATAATGTGCAAGTTACACAAATCACTGTGTAGGCTCAAGCAATCCCCTAAAACTTAGTTTGAAAGGTTCACCAAAGTAGTTAAAATGCAAGGGTATCTCGAAGGCCAAGCCAATCTCACTTTCTTTACAAAGACCTCTCCTAAGGGAAAAATTGCCATTTGCATTGTGTACGCAAATAACATTATCATCACTAGGAACTATATAGAAGAAATTATCAATCTTAAGAAGGTCTTGGCTAGGGAATTTGAAACCAAGGACCTCGGGCTTCTAAAATATTTTTTTGGGTATAGAACTGGCAATATCAACTAAAGGCATCACCATCTCTCAACGAAAATACACCACTAATTTACTTACAGAAAGCTTAAATGTAAGCTGGTTCATAGTCCTATGGAAGCTGATTACAAGCTTACGTTTTATTTTTCATTTTAAAGAAAGTCCTCCTATTAACATAGAGAACTTCCAAAGAATGGTGGGAAAACTCATTCACTTGTCTCACAATCAGCTTGAATATTCTTTTTGGTTAATGCCATAAGTCAATTTATGAACAAGCTTAGTGAGGTTCATCTTAATGTTTCTTACAAATTCTAAGGTACCTTAAACTTGTCCTTGGAGAGTGTATTTTCTTCCAAAAGAATTCTTGTTGTACTATGGAAGTGTATTGTGATGTAGTCTAGGTTGGTTCCATAAGTGATGGAAGATCTACTTCAAGGTATTGCACATATGATTAAGGGAACCTAGTTACTTAGAGAAGTAAGAAGCAATCTATTGTTATTGAAGTAGTGCCAAAGCTGAATACTAGTGAACAAAATTTCACTAGCGGCCATGGAATTGGCCAAGATTAGTAATAATTCACTAGTTTGCAGTAGATTGCCCACCAAGTCATCTCTTAAGGAGCCTTTGATCAAATCTATTAGTTTAAGAATTCATAGAAACAAAATTAATTCTAATAGGGGTTGTATGTAGAATTAAGAAACTAATCAAGTAGGAAAATAACTATTGAAACGAATTAGAAAATTAATCAATTAACTAAAATGCAACCAATCCAAGGTTCCCTCTCTTGATATCTCACCTTCCTTGCCATCTAAAAATTCTCTTGGTCTGAATTTAATCTCTTGATTATTTTTATTTAATGTCCCTAAGCTATCACTTAGGTTATGATCAGTTCTTCTTATTGTATCTAATGCAACCACACTAGACCAATGGAACAGTACTGATTCAATTTGAACATAATAGGATAATCACACAGAAATCTCTAATGTGAATGATAGAATGAATTCATTTGATTAACTAATCGATTTAATTAAATGTAATCCTTAGATAATACAGATGTAACAGTAATTATGCAATCCAAATTATCCAACTAGTGTAATTAACATTAACATAAAACGAAAAGGAGCAGAAATGGAATTCATCTATAATTAAAATCAAAGCAGTATTCATTACAATTGTAGACTTGGGTTTAACATTAGGTTTATTCTGTGGATTGGTTATAGAAGAGAGTTTAGAACATCATTGTAGAAGTAAGACACTCCAACCAAAGAAAAATGTTTTTGACGGCTCTTTGGAGGAATGACATTCTAATAGAAGAATTACTTTACTAAAGATCACCTAAAGGAGACCTAGGGTATCATATGGGTTAGGTTACATCCAATGGTCCATAATTTTTAAAGAAATAAAATATATTAATTCCTAGCTTTATGTCCAAATCCAACATCCATAATTAATTACCTGTAAGAGCACAAATATGGATAATTAGGTCTTTGTTGGAAAAAATATATTCAATAATAATGCAATTAAAACACAGTAATCCTAATTTAACCAATTAATGTAAAATGAAAATAAGTCATCAAATTAGCCTCGTTGAATTATTATAAAACTAGGTATAAGGAATATAAAATGTATAAATACTCGAATTATCAAATACCAAGCCTTGGCTTAAGGAATTAGTGAAGGGCTGTGGCTCAAGTGCCTCTTGAATGAACTTAAGATTGAGTGCGAAGGTTTTATGAAAGTTTTAATTGACAACATGGTGGCCATTAGTATTGCAAAAAAGATTGATCCAAGAGATTGACCACCATTTCATCAAAGAAAAAGCTTATTATGGGATCCTTGAACTATCCTACACTTCAACTAAAACTCAAGTTGCTAATGAGCAAACAAAGGCTTTATCCAAAATAAGAGTTGAAGAACTTAAGTGCAAGTTGGGGATGATTAACATATACTTTCTAGTTTGAAAGAAGTGTTGGTATATGGTGTCCTAGCTATTCAATTTGGATATGAAAGATTAGATTTGTAACATCCGATTTCTCTGTAAACGTACGAAACTCACTAGATATAAAAGGGAGTTCCTTGAATAAGATGATTTGAAGTTAAATAAAATTAGAGCAATAATCTAGGCCTCAAATAATAAGGATCTAAGGCCAGCTAGAAACTCGAGCCAGATGAGCTAGAAAATTTGCCAAAATAAGTTGGGGCATTTTCGTAATTTCTAGCAATTATGGAAAACTCATAGGAGGGCTTTTTAAATGAAAAATTTGAGCTTTTTAGGGTTCTCAGAGGCCTTGAAAACTATGGAAAGTCCCAAAATAGTTAAAACTTTTTTGGTGAGCAATTTCAGCAAAGGGTTGATTGAAACTTTGACTAAATAATTCGGAATAATTTTAAATCTAATTTGGGTGAAACCATAGACTTTTTATAAGTTAGAGGACCTAAATTTTATAATGGAAAAGATGGTTCTTGAAAAAGAGTTGAAATGAGGTCAAACAGAGAAACCATGGTTTAGGGACTAAAATTAAAAGTGAAAATGTTGCAAAAAGTGACCCTTTGGCTCCTTAATACACATTTTCCTCCTTCTTCCCATTTTAACTAACTTTAATTCTGGCTAAAACTAGAGGAGAGACCAGCTTCAAGAGGCATCCAATAAGGGAGCAAAGGGAGAAGGAAAAACTTGCAAAACGGTAAGAAAATGTCTAGTTTTTCATGCTCCTTCCTTCCTTAATGTTATTCCTCTCATTCTCCTTTTTCTTCCCATAGTTTTTATGACCATATGGGACTGGTTTGTGGATGGTCTAGAGGAGGGAAGTTATAATTCCAAGGAGAGGCTAGAACATAACAAAGTATCTTGAAAAAGTTTTGAAATGAGGTAAGAATCATGGCCTTTCTTGCACTTCGTTGTTGCTTCTCTTCCATGAGTGTTTCAACCAATTATAGGCCTAGCCAAGAGAAGGTAATTTCTGACCCAACTAAGAAAGAATCATTGGTTTTGGAATGTGAGAAATAAGAATATACAAAGAAATCAAATCAAGATGCATTAGAAAACAAGTTAGCAAACCTAAGGATTTAATTTCACTTAGGCCAAAATGAAGCTTCCTAGTAATAATTTGTAACACCACAGTTTCTAGCTCATCTCATACCTTTAAATGACTCAATTTCATGAATCATATAAGTTTTTAATGAAAAAGGTAATAAAATATTGATTATTTTAAAGTTGTGTCGTATATAAAAATTTCATTCAGTGTCACGTAAACTATATGAGCTCATACATCACATTTTCATATTTAATTACATGAACAGAACTCATTTTCATAATAAAAAGCGGCCTACATCTCAAGAAACTTGAAGGAATGCATGAAATATACATATATAATTTCGGCTAGCTTTGTCCTCATTTCTATCACAACTTTGAAAAATCATAACTAAATCTACAAAAATCAAAATCATGCATTCTTGGCCATTCTGGAAAGTTACAGATGTCTACTTCATTCTAAAAATATGTTTAGACCATAACATCCAACACAGAACACATTTGACATTCAAAAAATTTCAGAGGTCAAGCTATCCACTAATGATGTCACATATTTTTGTAGCAAAATTCAAAAATATCCAATTAATCCCACAAAAATAAAATCCATACAAATGATACTAATATGGAAAGCTGTGGATGTTAGCTAGAGGGAAAAAATAACTTTAGACCAGTTCAGGCACTCCCAGATCTTGAAATCTAATTAAACAGTAATAGAGGTTGGCTAGAATTCCTGATACTAGATAGATTCTTTTAAAAATTCATATCTCCCTCTCTAGACCTCCAAATGAGGTGCTTCTAGTCGGCACAAGTTATTGGGAATGTATAGTTTCTTTGTATAAAATTTTGAGGTAATTGGACATCATTTGAGTCCTGTGTGATAGATTTCATTTTTGGATTAGTATGAACAGTGACATGACCAAAATCAGAAAATTTGCCAACTTTGGAAATTCATCAAATATTCTGTAGACCTCCAAAAATTTTGTTCTTTAGCTTCCCAAAAATCTCTCAACAAGTTCTAATTTCATGACGAATCTCAAATCAAGAAGAGCTCATTTGAATAAAAAGTGATATATGATTCCATTATGGTCAATTTTAGCTCCATATGGGATACCAAAATATCCAAATGGCTTTCCTTGGGGTTTGGCACCTCTTGGGCAAGTCTAAAAGCCTCATTAGGACTTGTGTGAGCTGTCCAAATAGTCCAACCCTCATGCATCTCATTTTGACTGTCTCATCCACACATAAGCATAATTCCATAAATTAATTCAAGAAGCTACATTGCCCATACATATTCAATTTGCATACTAGTGGTCACACAATACATTCTCCCATTTAAACATAACATATTCTCATAATTACATATGTTCCAAAGGACATAGACCATTTACATCAATAATTTACATCATTAGGCTTCATTATGGCTTCAAAGAGCAAAAACCATACATATTAGTGTCAATATCTTCTCTTCAAGGTAGTTGGCTTCCATTACCTTGTCCACTTAGTCCACCTAGCATGTTATATCATTGGAGAGGAGGGAATGAGATTCAAAGAATCCCAATAGCTCATCTCCTATTCAATCATACATAATGGATGCAAATAAGTCTCATAAATGCATGTATGGTCATATTGACATGTGGAAACAATTAAAAAAGCATTTTATCATTTGAGAATGTCATACATAGCATACAAAGGCTTGCCAAGCAAGTGGATTGGCCTCACCTAATTTCTTGTGGATATTGGACTTGCCTTACCCATTCTTTAAGAGATTCTTGGACTCAACCATGTTCTTAGGAGTCTATCTTACTTTTGGGAGACTTTTTGCTTTGTCTCAACCAATTTTAAGGGTTCTTGACTCATCCTCACCATGACTAAGGGTTCTTGACCTCACCACACTCAAGCAAACCCAAGCACACATCAAAACATCATAAGAGCATATTATAACATCATGGCACCATGGAATTAAAGTCATGCTAGAACACTTTTTATGGCTTAAAAATACACATACATACATTCAAGACAAGCTAAGCACACATCCATTGTATGAGAGAAGGTGGAGAGAGCTACCTTGGAAGCAATTACACACTTTTTCCTTTGAATCCAAGCTCTCCTTTTCGACTACACACAAAAGTGTGGGAAAGTTTTCTCTGCCTAAAAACAATTTATGGAAGCCAATTAGGTTCATGGAATTAATTCTAGGGCCACACACTTGCTTGAACTCTAACTTATCTATAAACCTCATTATGGTTCTATAATTTCACCTAATGAAGCAACACCCCTCAAATAAATTCTAGGCTCCATTCTTTCCTTTCAAATATGATTCTTGACTCCATTTAAACCTCTTGGAGTTATCACACAATTAAAACCAAAAGCCTAACTACATGTTGCTTCTTTAGATCATAATATGGAACATAAAGCACTGACTCACTTTCTATGGTTTCTAAATTTCTCCCAAGGCTTCCCCTCATATTCATTCATCATATATGACTCAAAAATGGGTTTAGAAAAATTTAAAACTCTCCCTAGCTACACAAACCCCTTTAAGCCAATGCTATGGAAAAAATAGGCTTTTTAGAGTTTGCTTTGTTTTCTTAAGGGAGGATGCATATGGGGAGCTTCTTAGGGATCTTAGGAACTCATTTAAACTCTTATTTAGACCTAGGAATCATCATACAAAATCAGATTTTACAAGGTGCACTTGAAACCCTAGGTTTTGCACCTTGAAATTCCATAGCCTTTTCTTGATTTTCTCTGTATATTTTTACTCTCCTCCCTTAAATTCATAGAATTCAACTTTGATTCTCCTTAAAATTCTAGCCCTCTGGCATCTACATACATGGGGCGAAATATAGAGAAGAAGGGGGGAGGAGTAGCTACCAAAGGATGCAAGATTTACCTTGTTTTCTTGCTTTTTCTCACTTGAATACTGTGTTCTTTGAGCTCCTCTCTTCAAATCCAAAATTTCCCCTTAATTTCTCCTTTAAAACAGATCCATATGCTTCATTATAATCATAGGAAATAAAGGAGAATGAAGGAGAAGAGGTTTGGAAGAGAAAGAGCATGAAAAACTACTAAATTTCCATACATTAAGCCTTTGATTTCTCCTCATCTTTGCCTTCCTCTTGTGTGCCACTCTCCCTAGGGTTTTCCTCTGGTTTTGGGCAGAACTTGGTCATGCAACATGAAGGGAGAAGAAGGGTGCATCATATATATAAGTGGGAGGAAGTTACACTTTTCAAAAATTTCAATTTTGCCCTTTGTTCGTGGTATTTTTGTTTCTCCTTCGTTTTAGCTCCTTTTTGAGAACTGTCTTTTTTATTATAAAATTTAGGTTCCTAATTTAATAAAATGCCTTTGGAATTACTCAAATCGGAGCTAAAACATTTCTGAACGAATCCATTAAAGTTCAGGTACATCGACATTAGAAAACATCCACCGGAGGGGCTTTAGCTATCCCGAGCATTCCTATGGTTTCTAGGGCCTTTAAGAACCCTGGGGAACTTAAAAATTTCATTTAAAAGTCCTATGTGAATTCAAAAATTTGCTCAAAATTATGAAAATGACATTACGTTTCGTAAGTTTTTTGTAAGAAATTGTTTCTTCATTCTAGCTCAACGTTTCTTTCCATCAAAGCCTGGAATTCTCATTTTTAAGAGTCTAGAATGCTTTCTAAATTTTTTGGGATGTTAACTACATCATTTTCGGGGACTTCCTTTTGTATCCAATGAGTTTCATTTGTTTACAGAGAAACTGTATGCTATATTTCTCACGTTTTCTCTCATTTTCAAAAAATCAAATATTACATAATTTAAGTTGTCTAAGAGTATGAATAAGCCATCAAGACATCTAGGAAGCCTTCCAAGTGTCATTCCCTTCAAGAAAACAACGCAAACTCCATGGGTCCAAAAACTAGGAGCATGTCTCAGCCAAAAGAGGTCTGACCACCTAGGGAGTGTTTTAAATTGTTCTAAACCTAAAATGTGATTAGATATGGTAGAGGAACATCAAAGGAAGCCTTAAAAAAATTTAGGAGAATTGGTTTGTAAGATGGAGGTGTAGGCTTTATAATGAGACATAAAGAAGTAACTTATAGTTAGGCTCCTTAAAATGAATTTGTGATGACTCTAAGGTGTCTAAATGGTGTCAAGAGACCTAGATTGAAGGAGAAATGAAGCCAAGATCTTGAATTTCACTAGTTGCTTCATTGTGTCTTGTATGGAAGTATAATGGAGCCATATGAGAAAGTAGCTTTGCATAGAGCTTGCATAAGGCTAAAGCTTGTTCCTATGAGTAATTCATGTCTCATTTGATATGTCTAGGCCAAGAGGATCAAGTGCCACCTAATTTCATAAGCTTGAATGAAAAAGGGAAGACAAGTTCAAGAGAAAGGTGTGTGACATTGACTTTAAGGTAGCTCTCTAATCTTTCTCACATACATTGCTTAGTTGATTTCTTGTCATTGAGTGCCTGTATCTATATTTGAACTATCAGAAATATTTTTAGCCAATGCTTACATGTTATGGTACCAATATGTGCTTTGAAATGAGTTTATGAATGCATTTTGGCTTGAATGGGAATGGTGATGGTAAAAGTCCCTTAACATGGGTGAGGATGAGCTAAAAGTCTTTAAAATTAGGTGAGACAAAGCCAAAAGTCTCAAAAAGAGTGAGGCTTAGTCAAAAGTCCCTTGAAAATAAGTGAGGCAAATCCAAAAGTCCCTAGAAAGCTGGATGAGGCTAGACCAATGCCCTTGAGAGCCTATATTTGACATGTATGAGTTTATGTGATGAAGAAAATTATTTATGTATGTTCATGATTAGCCTAAGGGACATGCATGCATTCTTTGACTTGAATTTGCATCCATTATATATGTTTGAAAGGGTAAAGAGCTATTGAGATTCTTTGAATTTCACTCTTCCTCTCCATATGCCTCATTATGTTTAGGTGAGCCAAGTGGATTAATGAATGAAGGCCAAAGGTCTTGAAGCATAGCACTTTGATAAAGGAATAGAGAAATAGAAATTTTAATAGTATATTGATGTTAAGAATTGTATCCACATGATATATATGAGATGTAACCATTTGGACAAGTTTAAATGTATGTCTACATGATGTGTATATCAATCTTGAAGCCAAATGAATGTATACATGGAAGATTGACATCTTAGATCCATGATAAGCATGTGTATGAATGCATGTAGTATGGTGAGATTTAGCTCCATGGTGATTTGGATCATTTGGCATGCTTTTATATGTCATAATTATGCTTTTGAATGGGCCCAAGTCGCTATGGAATAAGAAGAAAGCTTTTTGATGCCTTGAGATGAGAAACCAAATTGGACTTCAAAAGTGACTATTATGTGTGCTGAACCAAAGTATGACCAAATGAATGAGTTTTTCCATGAAATTTGGGCAACAAGTAGGTATCATCTAGAGCTTTTCATAAAGATAAATAGAACTTAATTTGGAGCTTTAAATAATTTATTATGATTTTTCAAAGTTGGCTAAATTATATAGAAATGATATGTGCATCATTCATATAGTCAGTTTGCTTCTCTATATCACATGTGGGCCCAAATAAAGTCTAATGCTCATGATAATTTACAAGAATATACTAGACATCATAAGCTTTCCATAACTACTAAGATCACCTTATTTGGAGCTCTGTAAATGGAGAACCAAAATTTTCAAGTTGCATGATAGTACTAGTAATGCAGTTCAACCTCTGGTACTATTCTATCAATTTCCCCATGCTAAATGCCATTTTCTTGATCTAGAAATTTTTTGCTCATGGCTTAACATCTAGATCTTTCTATGAAGCTATCATATGCATGATTTTAATTTTTTTAGAATTAGTTATGAATTTCTAAAGTTCATATCAGAAATTTGGACATGCCAACTCGAGAGCAAAACTTGAATTTTCTGATATATGGTTTCATACTCTAGATATATGAGATGAATTGTGATGTTTATGACTTGAATGGATATGTTATGGATGTAAAATGATATTTATAAGTTTACAATGTCCCTAAAGCCATGAATCATGTAGTATGGCTTTCCAACCATGAATAAATATGAATGAAAATACATGCTCCCTTGTAAATGCATATCCACATGCCTAGTATATATTAAGATAACTTATGAGGCAATTATCTAAGGGCAAAGAGGTTAAGGTAATACAAGATCTATGTGTGTTAGATTTGGAGCCATTTCCCAGCTTCTCCAATGGCTAATTTCCTAATTAGAGGAATCATATATTCCCTCTTTTATGTTACTTAATTTTTGTCTATTGTATGTTTATTTGTCTTTGTTTCTTGTTAAAATTTTTTGTTAATATAGGTTTCTTTCCTTTTGGGGAGCTTCTAGATTATTACAAAGCTCCCTTATTTATTTGGTCCTTGTTCTCATGTATTGGAGTGAATTAAAATCAATGAAACACCAGTATTTTCATAAAAAGGATAGAAATTATTGAATAATTATTAGAAAGACATAATAGATATTGAAAATTTCCAAAAAGGGATTAACTTTTCCTTGATGTACCATATAGGTTGTTTGACCAAATAAGAACCAAACCTATAATCTGAACACTCATCATTGGCTAATGACATAAAATTACATGAAATAATAGTCAGATAGTAAAATGTCTTAATTTCAAATATATACTATATTATGTACTAAAAAAAAGGCACATTTAACACCTAGTAGTTAAGGGTAAAGGTTATTATTAATACATGAAATTTTTAAATACTATCCATAAGCTTCAAAATGTCCTTACGAAACTTTACCCACAACATCAACCTTTGGAACAATTTTGTTTTGGTTATCTCATAAGATATAAGAAAGAATTCTAGCCCATCTTAATGGCATTCAATGGCAACTATACGAGTGTCATGACTCATCCCTCTTTCAATTGAAAAGATACTCCAATTCAAATTATCATATCCTAGATCAACAGAAATCTCCTTGGCATATGAAATCTAGAATCTTTTGGCTTTCCCTTGGTGACTAGTTTTCATATCTAAAAAATTGTATCACTTGTATCAAGCTCAATAATGAAAATTAGACTTAGGACCCTTTAAAAATCCAAAACATCTTTATTGATGAATTCAAATCTATTTATACAATTCTCACTCATTTAAATTCTCCCTCTTCTTTAATTCATCCAAACATCCCTCATCTTGCCCAAATGTAGTGCTCCCATTTAACTAGACCTCTTCTTCTTAGTGAACTTAAAGTAATCCTTTAGGAGTTAAACCACCTTAAAAACTCCTAGAGAGGATAGTTTCCATGCCTTCTTCTTTCAACAAATATGGGACTTCACCTATACAAAAATTTTGAATATTTGTAACTTTATCTTCTAAAACTGGTCCATTCATGCATATTAAGGCAAAATCCTTCTTTGCTTTATCCATAAATTAAAACCTTTCAAGTCCATATCACTTTAACCTTATTGGCTATTGCACCACACTTTACAAAACTCTAATTGATTTCCTTTCTAACTATATTAAATCTCTACTCCTAAACCTTATCTCTTCCATTTATGGTTTTTTTTTTCAAAATAGTAAACAAACTTTGATTTGTCAGAACCTACTATATCTGTTTTATTCGGTACAATTGAATGCCCATTTATGTGAAAGTATGCATTACAAAATTTTTAACAGTGGACATTTAATTACTAAATATCTCAAATAAACCTCTGATTTATCTTTCACAATTCCAACTCATATTTGACATTCAAGTACCTAGTTTCTTCTAATTTAACATGTATATAAATCCCATATACATAAAGGAAGCATGTTGCTTATTTTAGCCATGATCACATAATATAGCATAAACTTCAAAAATGTATAACTTAAGCTATGCAATTCTAATTAAGGGAAACTAGGTGTCATTTTAAAGCTTATGTTTCTACTGTAAAATTTCATATCAAAATGAATCCATTTGGTCCTTCAAATCACATGAAAACTAGATTTGGTATAAAGTGAATAGTAATTGCTATGATAACTTTTTAGGTCCAAATTTAAAAATTTGTCAAATATTCTATAGAGCTTTGAAAAATGCCAACTTTGGCTCTATAGGGAGCTTTGAATGTCTTCTAATTGCTAATTAAATTTTTAGCCCCAAATTTTTGGTTCCAAATTGCTCCAATTGAGCTCTAATATGCCACTTCTTGCCATGAGCAATTCAACTTACATATGCAACACCTATGACTCCATCATAAGAAATTTGCCTGCATCTAAAAATCACCCTTCCATTAGACTATACATGTAAACTGTATAGATTATCATTGACTAATTCATGTCCCAATGTATCATACATGTATCTATGGTCCATACATTCGTAGCTCAACACTTTTGTACAAGTTACTAGTACATTATATCCAAAATATACATCAAAAGAATATATACAAGTATATGTATCCTAGCTACATTTTGGCTTCGAGAACTTATCTCTTTCTCTTTTTCCTTGCTAGCTTCACTTGGCATGGTTAGTGGAAGACAAGAGGTGAGATTCTAGAAAGAATCTTAGTAGCAATACTTAATCGTTCTAATATACATAATAGGCAATTTGTAATACCCAATCTCTTTAAAATCGAATTGGAACTGATGAAATAATAGAGGAAGGCCCCAGAATAAAGTGAATTGAGGTTAAGTATGTTTAGAATAATAATTTAGGCATTTAGAAATCAGGATACAAGGTTAAAGATGACCTCAAACTAGAGCCAGAATAGCTAAATAAATTTAATTGAAAATGCAGCGGCAAACTTAAGTTTGAGTAACTTCTTACAAACTTAAAGGAGGAAGTTTTAAATGATAAAATTGAGTTCTCCAGGGTTTTCAGATTCCTTAAAAATCATAAGAACCCTTAGAATGACCAAAACCCTTTTAATGTACATTTTAGACTGTTAGTTGTCCTAAACTTTGAGTAGCCATTTCGAGATTGGCTTTGGACCCTATAAAATGGAAAGTAAATGTTTTTAATAAACTAGGGAGCTAAATTTTCATATGGAAAAGATAGTATTAAAAAGAAGCTAAAATGAGCCTATACAAAGGAACTGAAATTAAAGGGCACAATGAGAATTATGAAATTATTGTAAATCACCACCATTCTTTCTTATATCAACTATTCCACCTTCCACCTTTTAGAAGTAACTTATATTGCTCCAGAAACAGTAGCCAAAGTTGCACCAAAGGAGAAGGAAGAAGGTGGGAGAAAAGCCTAAATAAAGGTAAGAAATCTTGTTCTTTCCATGGCATTTCCTTCACTATACTTGTTCTCCTCTTCAAGTTCTCTTTCTTGGTTATTTTAGTTTCCTAAAAGGAGAGTTTTTATGGCTAAACTTTTGAAAAAAGAAGATTTGAGAAAAACAAGCATAACACTAATTTCTCCTCATGAAAAGCTTTAAGATGATGTATGAATCATGGTAGGGAATTGGCTTCCTCTTAGCTTCTCCTCCCTCTCCATGTTTAGCCAAGTCAAACTCTATATGAAGGGAATGTGTTTTACATGGAAACAAGGAAAAATTAGGAGTTTTAAGGCAGGAGGATTAGATTATGCAATTAGATTGCCATGGTAAGCTATGGATTGCAATTATGGATGTTAGGGTTTCTGTTGCAGCTAGGGAGTTTTGGAACTATTAGCAGATATTTTGAACCATATGAATTCTTAATTAAGTAAGAAAGGAACCAAGGAAGATGTATATGCATCAAACTCCATATTGCTCTTTTATGGGTGATGGTTCAGCCAAGACAAAAATGGAGTACTTAGGGAGTGTTTTCTTAAGTTCTAGTAAATTTAGGGACTTAAATGAGATGAATAAATAATTATAGACCATTGGATTGAATTTAGAAATCCTAAAAAGAAAATTAAATTTTTAGGGCCTAAATTGGGTTAATAAAACAAGTTAGTTCTAAACCCTTCTAATCAAGCATGTAATGATTCAAATGAATTTCTTTAGAGTAATAAAACTTGTAGCAAGTAAGAGTTTAGGGTTAGAAAGCAAAAACCAAGGGTTGTTTCAAATGGATCTAAACTAGGCCTGTTTGTCACCTTAGGCTTTAATGGGATTAGGTAGAGATAATGAGGCCTAGAATGAGTTTAATATTAATTTACCTCATAATTACTATGTGTAGGCCCATCTAGTTGAAACACACTTTTGTGCGGGCATCAAGTAAAAGAAAGTCAAGATAAAAGGCAAGACCAAGTGGGTTAGTGGTACTTGAATCTCTACAAGTCCTAAGGTAGTTCTATCTCCCTTTCTTGCATACTTATAAATGCTTAAATGAGTTGAAATGCTTGTATGTGTTGTTGCTTAATATATTAATGTGATAAGTTTAAGTATGACTTCCATGATGAATTTTATGTATGAGATTGACATGTTTTTCGGCTCCTAGCTCCCAAAGGCATGGAATTGAGCATAGTGCCTCTTCCTTGGCCCCCGGATTGACGATTAGTTGAGCCTAGCTAGTTTATGATGATGTTATGGCTTGTTGGAGAATGAGTTTTTACATTAAAAGTTGCATTTGAATTGCATGAGGCATTTCCTCATTTTGTTCATGTATGCATTAGTTTGTTGAGACTGGCTATTGAGATTCTTCCTAGAGTCTCATCCATATGCTCCTACTAACCATTTCAGGGTCATCAAGCAAAGACAAGGAAGGTGGAAGGGCCTAAATATGAGAATTGATGTATTTGGGACATTATGTGTAGTAAACTTTGATGTATGTATTAGTATGACACTATTTTATTATTATTAATAGTCTATGATGTAAACGAAGCATAAAATCCATGTTTAGGATGGGACCATATGTATAAGCTAAAGCACTTTGTAATATGATGATTGGTAATGAAATGCAATCATTTTGTGTAGTCTTGCATATATGGTACCATGATGGATGCATGTATACTTGGGTGCAAGGAGGCCAAATTTTGATCCAAGCCTCTTTGCGTGTAATGAAATGGTTGGCAATGACATTTAGGATGAACAAAATTTGCTCAAAGTGGAAGAAATTCAATTGGACACCAATTGGTCCATTTTGATTCCAAATTTAGTCCTAAAGGAGACCTAAACTATTCCTATGTCAAAAGTGACTTAAATGATCTAGTTTAGTCTAAGATTTGGCATGCAATTGGAACCTTAATAGAGCTTTCTAACAAGGTAAGAATCATAATTTTTGGAGTTCTATAGAATATTTCACAAATTTCTAAAGTTTAGCATATTTTACAAATTGGTCCTTGGTATTGTTTCTTTTGCACAGCTTTGGTTTTTCATGTCTTAGAGGGGTCAAATGAACTCTTTGCTCATGAAATTTTACAGGTATATAGCAGACATTATAAAATTTTCGTGGCCATTGAGTTTGCATAAATTGAAATTGTGTAGCCAAAGTTATGCATTTTTGAATTTGGGGTCTGATTTATGTCTTAATTTGATGTTATCCACCCTATATAGCCTTAGTTCTTTGGGTTTTCAAGGGTTTAAATGTTCTCAATTGTATTTAAAATTTCTTTACAACATATAGGTCACATCCTAAGCTTTCTGTAGACACCTAATTTGCATGAATTAGTGTTTTGTAGCCTAAGATATAAAAAGTTTAAAGTTAATGCATATTATGTGCACTATGCTATTTTGGGTCCATGAATGTTTTCATGCTTTTGATGTGTAAATTCTGACTTAATAAGTCAAACCAAGTATGTTTATGATAAATATGAGTAAAGAAAAAGAAAAGCCCAACATTAGACCCCTATGGCTTTATTTAGTACGTGAATAGACAAAAAATAGCTGTATAAAGCATGATAGAGTGGCAAATATGATTGTTAATAAACATGAATGAGTAAGTGAAGTTATGTATGACACAACTTAAGGATGAAATACAAGCTTTCATGGTTATGTTCATATAAAATAGCATAACACATTGAATTTGTGTAAAACATCTGAACTCATCTAGCTATGGTATGAAACATACTAGTTAGACTCATCTCTGGATTAGGGAAGAATTATTGCACTCAATTCCCTAACACTCTTGCTAAGAGGCAAAAACATATCTTGTATATGCATAAAACTCATATTAGTATAGCCAATTCCAGTACAAACTCAAGTAGCTCATAAAGCAACTAATACACATAATACATCTAAATGCATGTAAGGAAGGAAGAGCAAACTACCTATCAGAGTTAAGAATTTTGATCAAGCATTAACTCACTTGTTCTTTTTCTTTTTCTTTGCTTTTCTTGGTTCCACATATATACAAAGGTATGTTTGTACTAATTTGGCCTTGTCTTGAATTTCTTTTAATATAGGTTCCTTTGGTATATGTAGTTTCCTAAAATAAGCTCCTTTGCTTAATAGTCACAAAGTTTGTAACACCCCAAAAATTAACGAAGGTGTTAATCATGGATTTGGGTTAATTAAGAATAATTAATATGGGTTAATTGGGCAAGTTAAGTTAATGAAAATTTTAGAGAGATAAATTATTAATATGAGTTTGAGATTTGATTGAGTTAGAAACCCCATCTAGGCTCAAATTAAATTAAGTGGCCAAGGTCAGAAACTAATGGAGGGCCCAGTCTGATTTAATAAATTAGAGACCCAAGACCCAATTTGCTTAAGCCCTTATAAATGGCCCAATAACCCTTGTGCAAACCCAAATCAATTGAGTTCTTCAAACTTGGTCTGGCTTAATTAAATTTCTGCAACCCAACATATTAAAGTTGGCCCAACAAGGCTTAAATTTGAAACCCACTTAATATTGGATCTTTGGATCAGCCCATGACCCACATTAAACCTAACTTAAACCCAACTAAAACCCTAAACACTTTAGCGCTTCACATTTTCCTGAAACACAAACACACTACTCATTTTCAGAGGTTTGGAGGGAGGCTAGGGTTTGGGGCAAGAAATCTACCATTTCTCACTTCTAAGCTCAAAATCAGCCAAGGTACTTGTTATATAACTTAATCTCCTTCTCTTTCTCTTCATTTTGGCCTAATTAGTTTTTCATTTGGAGCATTTTCACCATACCCAAATTCTGAAATGTGGTTGTTTGGTATTTTTTTAGAGGATTTTCGAAAGTAGAGGCTAGGAGGGATATTGGGTAAGTGTATACTCTCCATTCTAATTTATTATCTACTGGTTTAAGACTCCTATAGTTGATTTATAATATGGGTATTAATTCTATATGAATTTGCTTAGGAATTATGTGATATATTGAAGTTTCTGGTAAAGGAAATATTCAATTCGAATTTGGAGATTTGTAGTGGCTGTGTATGCGTCTTCCGAATTGCCATTAGCATTTTAATTCCTTGGGTACTTGTTGCTGCTGTACATTACGATTTAAAGTAGTAATCTTCTGATGTTATGGTTATAGGGAGATTTTGGCACTGCTGGTGGCTTTTCAATTGTCTATAGAGTGAGGTAACTGGGGTTTATGCTAATTTTATGCATATGTCTATTTTAATTTTGTATTTGCTGCATAATTATGATTTTGATGCCAAATGAATTGATTGGCTATTTGTTATATGTGATTGGACCTTGTGAGTCCATGGGGGAGTTGTGGTGCAGCTGCCACCCTTTCATGTGCTTCGATTGGGCATCGAATTATGATCAGACCCTAGGTGCACTGAGCCTTAGTTGTGCTCATTAGGGGAGTAGTGCCATGGACGGACCTCTCCCAGTATTATTGGCCTTTAAACATGTGAAATTGTAATTGCTAGTATGGGGATAGTAATCATAAATAACCTAATTGTTTTATTTACTGATATGATTGGTATGTTTTCTGATGCTTATATGAAATCATGCATATATATTGATTAAATTGGAATATATGAATGGAATTTGCCTTGGTTACTGAGATTTGCATCTCACCCTGTTTCATGAAATTATACTTTCAGGTGAAGGGGTAAGATAAGGGGAAGTAAGTGGATGAAAAATCCATGAGCTCTAGCCATGTGTAGAGGAAGCTATACTTAGGCTAATCTGAGTAGAGTAGATGTAATTTTATTAATCTTTTATATAGCATCATCATGTAATCATATGCCAAGTGTAAGCGTTTATATTTTAATTAGTTGGAATGTATCTATTAAGGAGTTAAGTCTCGTTATAGCTTGGTATTGGATGTATGAACTTATAGTGTCTGATGTATAAACTTTATTGAATTTATGATATGGTCTACTATTGGAAATGTCATCATAGGATATATTAGATTGTGATTTGAATTAGTGATGTATGGAATCTTTAATGGAATGTATATTTGAATGATAATTGCTGGAAGCTTATGAAATTTTTGCTGTTATTAATCTATGAACTTGTTGATATAGGATAGTTGGAGGAGTAGAAATTGACTCTTAAGTCTTGAACTAGTAATAATAGATTAACTAGGTAAATTAGGCTAATGAAAGCTATTAGAGTCCTACAATTAAGGTCGAGTGACCCTAGGATATCATTGGAGGGAGAATGGAGAGTATGAGACAAGGATCAGAAGGCATTTTGCTATGACCAACATATTATTAGCCACGGCCAATAGAGGCGAAATTGCCCAGGGAGAGTACCAGAGAGCAATTCACCACAGTAAGAAGTGGAATTAGCCACGGCAAAATGTGAAAGGCAAAATTGGGAGTCGTCCAGAGGCTAATTTGCCACGGCTAAATGGAAATTGGCCACGGCGAACTTTGTGAAATTGTGTCAGGCATTCTAAAGAGGAATTAGCTACGGTGAAAGGGGGAATTAGCCACGGTCAATAGTGAGAGGCGAGTGAGGTAGGCTCCAGGAGGAACGATGGCGAAACCTGAAAAGATATAAGGGTGAACTAGAGAGTAATTGGCTGTGCGCGCAAAGACATTTAGCCATGGCTAACGACCCCAAACTCTCATTCAATCCTAGAAATCTTAGTTTTTCCTATGGTAACCTTAAAGGTTGACTTAGAAACATTGGTGGAAGATTCTTGTGAGTTAGACTTAATGGATAATAGAATCAAAAGCTTATAAATGAGCGTTTGTTTCCCTTGTATACATCAATGCTTGTAATTATTTGGTTGATAACTCTATAACATAAAGGTTTAAATTTCCTGTATTTTTTCGAATGTAATTAGTCTTAATGTCTTGTAACCCTGATTTATAGTTATTAATCATGTATTTTACGTTAATTACAATGGTTAGAAGTTAGGGTTGTCACAAAGTTCACCTATTTTGGCTTTCTTTGCCTTTCTCTTTTCTCCCTTTTCATGTAACACCCGATTTTCGTAAAAACGACGGAAACGGGCTAGATATAAAAAATAGTCTTCTAAAATGGATCCGTTGAGGCCAAATAAAATTAAGATAAAATTGTAAATATTAGAAAACGAGGAACCAATGCTTAGGATGCCCCAGAAACTGGAGCCAAAGTGACTAAAGAAAATTTAACGAAATATAGTGGCATTTTCATAATTTTGGGTAATTTTTAGAAAACCCAAATGAGAGATCTTTAAAGAGAAAAATTGAGTTTCTCAAGGTTCTCAAAGGCCCTAAAAACTATAAAAACCCGAGAACAGTTAAAACCCTCCGGTTTATATTTTAGAACATTAGTGAACCTAAACTTTGACCCTTTCATTTGGGAAGGTTTTAGAACCCGAGTTGAGTGATTTCAAAGGCTATTTATAGGTTAGAGAACTATATTTTATGATGGAAAATATGATTTTCAAAATGGAGTTGAAATGAGCCTAAAATAAAAAAGCCAAGAATGAAGGGCAAAATTGGCATTTTGAAAAGCTTCTTATGGAATCCTTCCTATATATAGGTGGTGCACCACTCTTCTCCTCATTTTACCCTACCTAATTCTATCCAAAATAGAGGAGAACTCAACAAGAAAGGGTGCACAAGAGGAGGGGAAAAAGGAAAAGAAAAAGGCTAGGAAAAATGTAAAAAATCCTTAGTTTTTCAAGCTCTTTCCTTTAACAAGCTTGTTCTCCTCCTTTTCCTCTTTCTTCCATGGTTTTGGTGTGTGATTTGGATCTATTTTGAGCCATGTTTAGAGGGGAGAAGTTTGAAATTCCAAGGAGGACCAAAGCAAAGGAGAAAACTCTTGGAAAATGCTTGAATCAAGGTAGGTATCCTAACTTGCCATGCTTTCTTCTTCTTGTTCCTTAAGAGGGAATTTTCGACTACCTAGAGAACAACCAAGAGGGACCAAAATCTGACCTAAACCAAGCATGAAACCTAGGTTTTTGAGGGTAAGAAACAAGTATATGCAAAGAAAGTCCTAAAAGAAGCATTAGAAAATAGGTTTCCAAAACCTAGGGTTTTCATTGCACCTTGGTATATATGAAGCTTTCTAGTGGTATTTCTAATTGTCTAAGAGTGTATTTGGGTTCTTGAGACACCTAGAAAGCCTCACATGTGCCATTTCTTCTAAGAAAACAAAGTTAGCTCCATGGGTCCAAAAGGCCTCCATTGTCTCGGCTAAGCATGGATCTTGTACCTAGAGAGAGTTTTAAATTTTCTATGGATAGAAAGAGACTAAATATGATAGAAGAACATCAAGAAAGGCTTTGGAAAAATTTAGAAACCTTAGTTTGTGAGATGGAGGTATAGATTACATAATAAAACTTAAAGAAGCAACTTGTATCTAGGTTCTTGGGAATGAGTTTGTGATGATTCCAAGAGGCTTAAATGGACTCAAGAGACCTAGGTGGAAGGAGAAAAGAGAGCCAAGATCTTGAATTCTAGCACTTGCTTTGTTAGGTCTTATATGAAGCCATTATGTAACCATAGAACAAGGTGAGCTTGCATAGAGAGTGTGTGATGCTAGAGCTTGCTTCCATAATATAATTATGCCCTATTTAATGTGTTTAGGCCAAAGGAATCAATCTCCACCTAATTGCAAGTGTGTGGCCAAAAAAGGGGAAGAATAGCCAAGGAAAAAGTGTTGAGTTCTTGATTCAAGGTAGCTCTCTAGCCTTTCTCACATGCATAGCTTGGTTGTTTTCTTCTCATTGAGTGCTTGCGTGTATGCTTGATTATGAGAAATGTTTATAGCCAATCTTTACATGTTATGGTAGTATTATTGTAACACCATGATTCTATGACTCATCTCATATCATATGTGAGATTATTTCATGAAGCACATGAATTCCTCAAGAAAAAGTCATATAGAAAAATACAATTAAATTGCATTACGTCATGGGTAAATTTTTTATTCAGTGTTTTGTGGGCTATATGGACTCATCCATTTCATTATCACATTTAAATACATAATTAAAACTCATAACAAACTCAAGAAGTGGCCTAGAACTCATACAATTGAATGGTATGTTAAAAAAACATAGTGTGCAGCCTCGGGTAAGATTTCCAAATTCTATGCTTGAATTTCAAAAAATTATAACTAATTATAAAAAAATATAAATCAAGCATATGATACGATTCTAGAAGCTACAGATGTCTAATTTATTCTAAAAATAAATCTAGATCATAACAAAGGCTGCTAGCTACCGAAAATTGATGAAACAATACCAGACATTGACTATCATTACTGGTGCTATCCTCTAACTTCAAAAATTCATATCTCCCTGTTCAGAGGTCCAATGGGGGTGATCTTGGTGGCCATGCGAAATATTCTCATGTCTAGTTTATGTATGTAAATTTCATGAGTATTGGACATCATTTGACTCACGAATGATGTAGCCCAAGTTTCTAACCATATGAATAGTGTCTGCATTAGTTCAGTAGAAAAATGCCAAGTTTGGAAATTCATAATTAATCCACAGACCCTCCAAATAATATGGTATTTGGCTTTCCAAAAAGCTCTAGATAAGATCTATATGTGTGGTAAATATCATAGGCAAATTCGTTCATTTGACTAGATATTGACCTTAGGTTGTGAAATAGTAATTTTTAAGTCTTACAAAGGGGTCCAAATGATCCATTTTGAGCTTCAAGGCAACCATGACCACTTGAGCACGTGTGAATGCACCAAAATGACATTTGAAACTTGTCTCAAAGGTGAAGAAACCCAGATTTCTCAAACTCACTCATCCACCCCATAATATACACAAGAATACATATGTCTAGTCTTGTCATTCCATACCCAAATAATGTTATATAATGCATATGGTATTAATTCTCATTCATACATCATATATATGAGTATTTACACATGTTCAAATGATTACATATCAATTCTATCATAGGATTACACCATATGCCATGTGTATGGCTACAAAAGAGATAAACCTAAGCAATTCTAGACATTTTGATGTCAATCTCTTATCTCCCAACTTGGTGGCTCCCATTACTTAGCTCATTTATTCCACCTAGCATGTTATGACATTGGAGAGGAGGGAATGAGATTCAAAAAATTCCAATAGCTCATCTCCCTTCTAGTCACACATAAAGTAGCAATACAAGGCTTAAAATTGCATGCATGAGCTTCATGGAGTGTACAATCATTCAAGAGGCATTTTTGGCATTTGAACAAGTCATACAAAGCATACATAGGCTTGCCAAGTAAGTGGATTAGCCTCACCCATTCTCTTATGGATTTTGGACTTGCCTCACCCATTTTCTCCAAGAGGTTTTAACTTAACCTCACTTTTGGGAGTCAACCTTACTCTTGGGAGACTCTTTACTTTGTCTCAACTAATTTTAAGGGTTCTTTGCTCATCCTCACTATAGTTAGAGGGTTTTTGGCCTTCTCTACACTCGAGTAAACCCAAGCAAACATACTAGGCATCAATTGAAAATATAATACAACATCATGATACCATGGAACAAAGGCATGTGCTAGAACACTTTTCATGGCTTAAAATACACATGCATACATTCAAGACAAAGTAAGCACACATTCATGCATGAGAGAAAGAGGAGAGAGCTACCTTTGTAACGACCCTAACTTTAAATTATAGTAATTAAGGTTAAAGATGTAATTAATAATCATAAATCAAGGTTGAAAGTCATTACAACTAATTATATTTAAAAAATGCAGGGGAAATTTGAACCTTGATGTTATTAGGGTCATTAATTAGACAACCACAATTATTCGAACGTGCAAGTGAATTTAATCATCAATAAGGAGGCTTCGATTCTTCCATCCATCAATTCCAACTCATAAAAACCTCCTACAAGTGTTTCTAAATCATTCCTTAGTATTACCATAAAAGAAACTAAGATTTCTAGGTGAATATGAAAAATTGAGCACCTTTACCGCGGCTAAATTCCCTCTCGCCATGGCTAATTACTCTCGAGTTTAACTCCTTACACCTTCACAAATTTTGCACATTTTGCCGTGGCCAAATATCGCTTTCGCTGCGGCCAAATACCTTCAGGAACACCCCCCAAACTTGCCTCTTAGACTTAGCCGCGGCAAACCTCATTGTTTGTGGCCAATTGTTCTCTGTTTTCTTCCCTGGCAGCTTTGCTACATTTGGCAGAGGCCAATTAAATGTTGGCCGTGGCCAATTACCTTCTGTTACCATTTGGCCAAGGCCAATTAAATTTTGGCAGCGGCCAATTCCCTCTGTTACCCTCCTTGGGCAATTTCGTCACTTTTGGCCAAGGACAATTAAATTTTGGCCGCAGCCAATTCTCTTCTGTTCCTATAACTCCCAAGATTTCATCTCATGCTCTCCAATTCCCCCTCTAGAAACACTCTAGGCCACTTTAACTTAGTTTGTGAAGATTTAGTGTCTTTCTTTTACCTAATTTACCTAACACATCTATCATTACTCATTCAAAACTCAAATGTGGATCCTTAACCCTCAAGCCATCATAAAACAGTGAATTCATAGATCAATGACAGCAAGGAGTTCATACACTACTCACATTTCCACTCAAACATAAGTCCCATTAGAAATTCTATACATCACTAGTTTAAGTTGACATCTGATGTATCAAATGATTACAGTCCCTATGCTTGGCAATTCATGATGCAATGCGCCAATTACATAAAGCTAGTAGTCTAGTTATACAAATATAATTTGACAAGGCTTCCAAACCTACTTACTACTAAACCATATAATAAGCTTCCATTAATTTTCTCCTTGCCACTAAGAGGTTTGGTCCCTGAAAATGTTAGTCCACAATCGGGGTGAGATATACAATCTTAGTAACAAGAGCCAAATTCCATATATATGTACATATTAATCAATACAATGCAATTTCATATCATCAATACCAGAACCATCAATTCAATTTACAAATGAACTAGTTGAGTTACCAATGACTATTGTCCCATACTAGCAATCATACACAACATGTTAGTGGCCAATAACACTGGGAGAGGTCTGTCCATGGCACCTACTCTATAATGAGTACAACCAGAGCTCAATGCATCTGGGGTCTGATCATAACCCGGTGCTTGATTGAAGCACATGTACAGGTGGCAGCCGCACCACAGCTCTACCATGGACTTACAAGGTCTAATCATAATAACAATTCAAGTAGTCAACTAATTATTTAGCATTTCAAAATCAAGCATGGGTAACAAATGTTAGATTAATATGAGCACATATATGGAATTAGGAAGAATAATCCCGGTTACCTTAATGAAGCCAATTACTCTACCTCTAGCTACCATTATAATTCAAATGCACATTAAGCCTAAACAAGTATAGTCATTATCATTTCTAGCAATAAATCATATATCCAAAGGGTTAAACCACTAATGCCTATCTAAAAATTACTTACCTAGTATTTTAAAGGGTCAATTGCACCAATTCAAGGTCAAGACATCAAAGCTTACAATGGTTCACTCCTCACATTTCCATTTTTTCACATATTCAAGCCATACACCAAAAGTTAGTCCAAATGATAGGAATTTAGTACATACATTTCATAAAAGGAGAGAAATCACTTACCCATACATCTAAGAGGTTAAATGGACTGAGTTGAGCCTCAACTACCAAGAACACACCATGAGACATTCCTAAATTCAGATTTGAGTCATAAAACCCAGAAAATTCATTTTTTCACCTTCATCTCTTTGTAATTTTGTACAATAGTAGAACCCATTATGAAAATCAACCCTTAGGGACATTTTTCAGAAAAATAATATACAAAATGGAAGGGAAATACTTGCCCAATCATCCCTCTAACCTTCAACTCTAAAAATCTTGTAACAATCATCCAAAAACCAGATTTCATCCTAAGAAGAGATGAAAATTCTCCAAATGACAAACCAATCGGACCAAAATGTAGAGGAAGATAAGAGGGTCAAGTTATATAGAACCTATTTTGGCTAAATCTCCCTCAAATAATGCAAATCTAAGCCAAAATATTGAGAAACCCTAGCCCCTCTCATAACATGTGAATTTCTTCTCTTGCCTTTTATGTTTTTGCTAAATGGGGAGGGAGGCTACTGAACCTTTAGGTTTATTAGGGGAAAATAGGCTAACCCATCAACCCAAGGTCCATTTAAGCTCATTTCTAGTCATTGGGCCATTGTTTTGTGAGGTGGGTTGCAGAAACTCTTGGGGTTAGGGAGGAATGTGCTGACCCAAAGGCCCAATTCCTTGTGGGTTTAGATTTTAGTTGGGTTAGGCCATGGATTCTAGAGTTGTATCGGTTAAATAAGGGTTGGACCAAGCTTCAAGGGTCTATTATGCCAAATGGGTTAATGTTTAACATGTTGGGCCATGATATATGGGTTAGTAACGTTCAAAATGGATTGGGCTTCCCTAAGAATAGAGTTAGGTCATAATTAGATGAGACTGCGCCTTTAATAATGTTCTTGACATACATAATTTAATCATAGGCCTAAGTCACATTTAAATCCATAAATATTATCATAGTTCTTCAAAATGGTCCAAGTAATAATTATTATGTTAAGATACTCAAATTTGTCATTTCCTTGAGGCCTCTTAATAATTTCATAACCCCTAAATAATTACTATTAATTATTCTCAGGGTGTTACAACCTTTGCCACATAAGAACATTTTTTCCTTGAACTTAGTTCCTCTCCCATGGCCACACACTACAAGAAGGTGGGATGTGTTTCTTTTGGCCTAGACACATAATATGGAAACCAATTATACTCTTGAACTAAATTCTAAAGCTACACATTCACTAGAAAAGTTAGGTAGTTTATATGGCTCTTTTATAGTTTTATAATGCACTTAATGAAGCAACCCTATGGAAACATGATCTTTGATCCATTCTCCTCATCCATTTATGATTCTTGACTCCATTTAAACCTCTTGGAGTCATCATACAATCAAATCAAGGAGTCTAGCTAGGTGTTGCTTCTTTAAGCTATAATATGGAACCTATGATACCATCTCACTATCTATGGCTTCCAAAAAATTTTTTAAGGCTTCCTCTCATACTCTCCCATCATACATGATGCAAAACTAAGCTTTGAAGGAATTAAACCACTCCCTAGGTGCATGAACCTTCCTTGGCTGGGGCTATGCTTCCATATGGCACCAATGGAGTTGTTTTAATTTCTTTGATCGGAGAAGCATGTGGGAGGCTCTCTTGGTGTCTTAAGAAGTTATATATACTCTTAGATAACTTAAATTACTACTAGAAAGCTTCATCTTAGCCTAGGTACAACCAAATCCCTAAATTCCATGACTTGCATTCCAAAGCTCCCTTTTCAATTCAAGTTGTATATTCTTAATCCTCACACTCCATAACCTTTGGTTCCATCAAGAATACATAAAGAAAAACTCTCCTCCTCACTTTCTCTGTCTAGAGTGAAGCTTAAATGGCTTGGAAATATAAGATTTTGCAAGTGTTTCAAGTGAAGTCTTACCTTAAAATAGAGCTCTCTTCGCATAGATTATTTTTCATAGATTGATTTCTTTAAAAAATTTCCTTTTTGGCTTGGGTTAGACTTGAATCTTCAAGTTTTCAAGAAAAGAAAACCACCATTAGAGAGCTCTTAGAGAGAGGAATAACTTCCTTAACTGGCGTGAGATGAAACGGGGTCATTTACTTACTTAAACAGAAGCTTAAATTTCTTCTCTCTTTCCCCTCTTAATGTCACACCATGGATGCTCAATTTTCTACAAATGAAACTTGGAGAAGGTGATGAGGTGCAATCTTACTTAAGAAGCCTTTTTTACCATTTTTCAAAATGACCATTTTGCCCTAACATGCCTGTTTGCTTCGTTTAAGCTCATTTTAACTCCTTTTTTAGAACTATCTTCTCCATCATAAAATCTAGATCCTTTAATTCATAAAATGCCTTTGGTTTCATCCAAATTACATTAAAAACCCTCTCGAATGAATTAGTCAAAGTTCAGGTCAACCGACGTTGAAAAACATTCATCGGAGGGGTTTTAATTGTCCAGGGGTTTCTTATTGTTTTCAAGGCCTTTGAGAACCCTGAAGAACTCAAATTTACCATTTAAAAAGTTCTCATGTGAGAATTCTAAAAATTGCCTAAAATTATGAAAATGCCATTACATTTCGTTGCCTTTTTATAAAAATCTGTCTGGCTATTCTGGCTCCGGCTTCAAGGTACCTCTAACCTTGATTCACCATTATTTGAGTTCTAGAATATTATTCTAATTTTATTGGACCTCAAATCACTTTATATGAGGGACTTCCTTTTGTATCCGGTGAATTTCGTGTGTTTACAGAGAAACTGTACGGTCTGTTTCTCACGAGTTCTCTCATTTTCAAAGAATCGGATATTACAATTATGTGTTATGAAATAAGTTTATGACTACATTATGGCTTGCATGGGTTTAGTTGTGCCAAAAGTCCCTTAGCAAGGGTGAGGATGAGTCAAAAGTCCCTAAAAATGAGTGAGACAAAGCCAAAAGTCTTAAGAAAAGTGAGGCTTAGTTAAAAATCCCTTGAAGTAGGTGAGACAAATCTAGAAGTCCCAAGAAAGATAAATGAGGCTAGACTAATGCCCTTGAGAGTTTATGTAACGAACACAATTTTCGTAAAATGACAAAATGAGCTATATAAAAGCAAGTCTCCTAAAATGAGCTAGATAATGTTTCAAAAAATTTGGGTAGAGTCCTAGGCTTCTAAAATGATAATTCCTGGCTAAGACATAAAGAAAAATGGAGCTAGGACAGAGAAACAAATTGTGATGAAAACTGATGAAATGTAATGGCATTTTTATAAATAAGTGAAACTTCTGGAAAAACACATAGGAGCACTTTCTAAATGGGAAATTTGAGTTGCCCAGGGTGCTCAAAGGCCCCAAAACCATGGGAAGCCTCGGGACTGGTAAAGCCCCAAATTTTGACGAATTTGTTTGGGAAGGTTTTAACTCAATTTGAGTGATTCCAAAGGCATTTTATTAAATTGAGAACCTAAATTTTATATGAAAAAGACAGTTCTAAAAAAGGAGCTAAAATAAAGTCAAAATGAAATTGCCATTATAGAAGAACGAAATTGAAATTTTAGAAAAAGTAAGTTTCTTGAATGTTCCATAAGCTTCTTGTCTCTTCTCCCTCTCATATAGCATGACCCTCTTTGCCCAAAATACAAAAAAATAATAGCTCCTTGACCAAGAGAGGAAGAAAAGGAGGAGAAAAATTAAAGAAAAGGTAAGGAAATTTGTATAATTTCATGCTCTTTCTTCCTCTAACCTTGCTCCTCTCCTTCCATACTCTCTTTCTATGGTTTAGTAGAGCTTTTTGGTTCTATTTTTGGTCCAGAACCTAAGGGAGTGGTTTGAATTTCTTGGAGAGAAGCAAACCAAGAGGAAGAGGTCTTGAAAGTAAGCTTGAATCCAAGGTAATTTCTTGTTTTGGTTGCTTCTTTCTCTTGCTCCTTCCTTGTGTGTATTTTGGGCTAAACCAGAACCATATAGGGGGATGATTTTCTACCTAAAAAAAAGAGAGGAACTAGGGTTTTAGGCCATGGAGAAGAGGAATATGACAAGAAATTGCAAGAAAAACCCATGGAAATCAAGATAGGAAATTGTAGGCTTCTTTAGGGTTTTGGAAAATCTAATTTTGTGTGAGTAATTCCTTGGCTATTTGAGTGTTTCCTTCAGCTCTTAAGACTTTTAGAAACCTCCCTAAGTGGCTCTCCCATCAAGGAAAAATCAAGAAGCTTGTGAACCCCGCTTAGGCTAACACAAGTAGTTAGGGAGTGTTTTAATTTGTTCTAGCCTTAGTTTAGGACTTTATATGATGTGAGAAGATGGAGAGAAGAAAACTATTGGAAAAAATTTAGTAGCCATGGATTGAGAGATAGGACAATAGTGTCCATAATGGTACTTTGTTAAGGCAACTTAATTTTAAGCTTGTTTAAATGATTATGTAAAGGCTCCAAGAACTTTGAATGAGGCCAAGAGGTCTAGAAATGGAAAGAAATGGGAGCCTAGAGCTTGAATTGTGAATGTTGCTTCAATAGGCCATTTATGAAACTATTATGCCACTTATGGAACCAAGTGTGTGTTCAAGAGTGAGTTTAGTGTCTTGGCTTAATTCAAGTGTGTAATTGTGTGTTGTTTATGGTGTTTAGGCCAAGAGAACACCAACCCATCTAGGTGTGCTTGTGAGGTTGAAAAAGGGAAGGAGATAGATTAAGAAAAGCTTGCATAAATTCAAGGTCGCTCTCCATCTCATTCTCCTTGCATTCTTGTATGCATATGTATATTATTGTATGCTTGTGTATTCTTGTGACTTGATAACATGTCACTTGATGTCTTTAGATTGCATTGGTACCAATGTATTGCCTGAATATGATTGATTGTGGAAATGGCTCATAAGAGTGAAATGATGTCAAAAGTCCCTTAATGAAGGTGAAGAGATGCCAAAAGTCTCATGGCATGGGTGAGACAAGGCTAAAAGTCTCTTAAAAGGGTGAGGCCAAGTCAAAAGTCCCTAGGCCAAGAGTGAGGAAAATCCAAAAGTCTTAAAAATGGGGTGAGGGAAAATCAAAAGTCCCTAAAACATGTTCTTGGTTTGAATATGAATAAGTGGCATGGAATTGTGACTTTGCATACTTTATGGTTGTCAAACCTTCCATACATATGTTTTGATATGTATATGCCATGAATGTGTGTGTGAATGGGTGTGTGAGTTATTGAGATTCTAGGAATCTCACCCCCTTCCCTTCCTCATCCTAAATTGTCTAGGTGGCACATAAGAAAGGAGAAATGCAAGCCAAGGGCCTTGAAAAAGCTATATTTGAACCATTATGTAGCTTACTTTGTAATTGAATCGCAAAGTGATTATGTATATGTTATCTTTGAGTTATAAGACCATGAACAATTATAATATGATGTATAAATCTTGTATGGACCACATGTGGCATGAAATCAATGCAATTGTGGGATTTAGCTTTTTGAATGACTTATGTATATAGTATATTCTTGGGTATGTAATGGTCAAATTGAGAAATATGAGGCTTAGGACCAATTGGGCAGTTCCTACAAATCATATTCATGCTTTTAAACTTGCCCCAAGAGGTGCCAAACCATTGGAGAAGCCATTTAGACAAACTTGACACCTTATGGAAGCCAAGATTGACCATTTTGTGAGGCTATATCACTTTCTATCCAAATAAGCTCTTCTTGGTTTGAAATTTGGCATGCATCTAAAGGTTGTTAAGATATTTTTAGGAAGATAAAGTGGGTATTATTTAGAGGTCTATAGAATATTTGGGAAATTTTTGAAGTTGGCAATTTTTTTGGGTTTTGGTTAGTGCACTGTTCATCTGGTCTGAAATTTTGTCTCTATCATTCATGGGGCAAATGATGTCCAATAGCCATAAAATTTTACAACAATAAACTAAACCTTCCCAGTGACTTATGCCACTTAGAAGTTCCTCATTTGGATGTCTAGAGAGGGAGATATTAATTTTTGAAATTGCTATCCAGTATCAGGCACATAGTTAGACCTGTGGTATTGTTTGATTAAATTTCAGGGTCTGAATACATCTGGATTGGTTTGGAATTATTTTTCCCCTTTATTTAAAAACTTTATCATTCCAAATTAGTATAGATTACATGGATTGTATTTTTTTGGAATTAATTATGAATTTCCAAAGTTTATATAGTAGAGGGCAGTAAGATCTTCCTACATTTTCTGTCATCAAACTTAGTCTAGATGGGATTTTTGTGACTGGAAATTATTTTTACTATAAGGTTGACATCTAGAGCTTTCCAAAAAGCTATGGTTTGTATGATTTATATTTTTCTACATTTAGTTATGATTTTTCAAAGTTGCCCAAAATTTTGCTATCCTGAAATCTGAGACAAAATGTGATTATTTGAGGTTTTTGACTTTTGATCCATGGTTTGTGCTAAGTTTTGAGAATGTTATGATTTGTATGAATGAAAAATAATTAGAGAATGTTATTGGTGAGTTCATGGGGCCCCAGAGATGTGAAATGAAAAATTTATCCATTACGCAACGTAATTTAATTCATTATTTTAATGCATTTTCTTAGGATTTCTTTGAAGAATTGTATAATCTCACTTGCACATAAGAGGATCAATGTTAGAAATAATATGATATTATAGTTTATGCCTATTATATATGAGTTTATGTGACAAAGAAAATGCCTTATATATGTTCACTAGTTGCTTGAATATCATGCATGCATTCTTTGGCTTATTTATACATCCATTATGCATGTTTGAAAGGGTTAAGAGCTATTAGGATTCTTTGAATCTTACCCTTTTCCCACATATGCCTAACCATATCTAGGTGAGCCAAGTGAACAAAGAAATGGAGGCCAACAACCTTAAAGATCAAGACTTTGACAAATAGTTATGAAAAATAGGCATTTTGATAGCATATTGACATCAAACTATGTAACCATGAGATGTATATATGATGTAAACCCATGAGCATGTTCTAATGTATGTATAAATGGAGTGTGTATCAATGTGGGAACTAGATGAACGAGAATGTGAGATTTTTGCGACCCATTTGCCCTTATGTGATATGATACACTTGTGTATGTATTCATGTGGCAAGGTGAGATGAGCTCTATGAGGATTTGAATCATTTGGCATGCTTTTATATATGGTAATTATGCTTTTACTCTTGCCTAAGTGGTTGTGAAAATTCAAGAAGAGCTTTTGGTGTCTTAAAGTCCCATATTTGGCTTCAATTTTGACCATTTGGTATGCTGAACCAAAGTCTGACCAAATGAGTGATTTTTTCATGGAATTTGTCCAGAAAGTAGGTCTTCCATAGAGCCAAAGAGCACCTACTTTGGAGCTGTAGAGAATTTATTATGATTATTCAAAGTTGGCCAAATTATGTAGGAATGGTATGGTTACTGTTCATTTGGTTAGTTTGCTTCTGTGTGTCACACATAGATCAAATGAAGTCCAATCTCACAAACTTTTACAAGTATAAACTAGACATCATAAGCTTAACATAGCCATTGAGATCACCTCATTTAGAGCTCTATAGAGGAAGATATGAATTTTTGAAGTTGCATGACAGTACCAGTAATGCATCTTGACCTGAGTTACTATTCCATCGATTTCTGGTAGCTTAAGGCTACTGCATGGATCTAGAATTGTTTTGAATCAAAAGTAGACATTTATAGCTTTCTAGAATGGTATGGTTTTCTTGATTTTGATGTTTCTAGAATTAGGTATAAATTTCTAAAATTTGTATCAGAAAACTAAAAACTGAACTCGAGAGCAAATGATGAAATTTGTGAAGTGTAATTCTAAATCCGAAATGAATGAGACCAAATGTGATGTGTATGACTCGTATGGATGTGTTATGACTAAAAAATGATGTTGGAGAGTTCACATGGTCCACAGGGCATAAATTAAAGAAAAGAGATCTTTTGTAACAAAAATAATACCATTAAATTATTGCCTTTTTCATGGAAAGTGCTTGTTCCTTTATATAGTTGTGCTCCAGTCCATATGAAAAGCATTGAGATAGATAATGAGACCATAGTATAATAGGTAGAAGGTTAAGGTATTACATTTCACACCACCTTGGAGGTCTTAAAAGTTGTTGAAAAGTCAACCTAAAGTTGAGGAAGAAGATGGAGGATGTCTTATATATATAAGGCTAGGATTTTATGATATTTTCAAAATACCTATTTTGTACTTATACTTTAATTCCTCTATTTGAACTCATTTTTTAGTCTTTTCAGAAAATGACTGCTCCATACCAAATTTTAAACTTTCTTCTTCATTAAAAATATTTGTTCAGAGGTTACAAAAACTTAAAGCAGTCTAGAAAAGTCTGGGCTAAAATACTACCATTGGGAATTCTAACTTGTACACTATCAGGGATTTAACTAAATCAACCCCATCTAGTTAATTTGCTAGACTTATTTTATCATATTATGATAAGGAATATACATTTCTCATGTTATCTAAATCCCTGATTTTTCTTGCTTTATAGTTAAACTGACTTTTACCCCTTATAGCCATTTTTAATCTATTTTCACTTTTTGATATTGCTTTTTTGAACTAGTTTGCTCCATATGTTATTTAACTTTCTTCTATACTCAAAAGTAGCAATTCATGATCGATAATGGCTTAAAATAGCTTAAAATGGCACTATCTCACTGATTTTTTTTTCATGTTGCATGCCATCAATATTTTGACTAGTTTGATTTATTCTTGTCATTCTAGTTAGCTCATCTAATCTTACTATGGTGAGAAATACCTTTCTCTCATTCCTTATATTTCCATCTTTACATTGTAGAATCCTTTACAATTACCTATGTTTGAGGTCTTAACTCAATTTTTACCTTATTTTCCTTTTCTTAGTTGGTCTTCTACTCATTTTATCCTTTCTTTTACATTATTTAAGGAGTCCAGACCAATTTAAAAATATAGGATATTCTATTGTCACTTTACTTGTATTTCTTTTGTTACACCACAAAGCCCTTTTATGGTTGCCTTTTCTAGGCTTTTAACTAATTCTTTATTAGAGATTGTGCCCTAAGTCTATCAATTTACTGTGAATAATGTATTGATTAATAAAGAGTTTTATTATCATTATTATATTGTTTGCATGTTTGCCATATAATAAGATCCTTGGGTAATTATAGTTATTCTAAATATCCCAAGTCAATCATTATTGTAAGAACAATAATGAATTAAGACTAGTATGATTTTGATTGATAATTATGATGTGATTATGTATGCAGATACAAATCAAAATTATAGGCACTTGTTAGGGACCAAGGTGCTAGATTGACCTATTATAATATTCGGTTCTTCGAAAGTATGAGAAAACGTGAGAAACATAATGTACAATTCTTCCATAAACGTATGAAATTCACCAGATACAAAGGAAAGTCCCCCGAATAGAGTGATTTGAGATCCAATAAAATTAGAACAATATTCTAGACCTCAAATAATGAATTTAGGAAGCAAAAATTATGGAATTTAGGTACCCTGAAACAGAGGCTAAAATAGTCAAACAGAATTAACGAAAATGTAATGAAGTGTAATAGTATTTTCATAATTTTGAGCACTTTTTGGAAAACTCACAGGAGGGCTTTTTAAATGAAAAATTTGAGTTCTCTAAGGTTTTCAAAGGCTCTAAAAACCATGAAAAATCTCGAAACAGTTAAAGCCCCCTCTAATATAGGTTTTCCAATGACAGTGAGCCCGAACTTTGATAGATTCGTTTGAGAAGGTTTTAGCTCCATTTGAATGATTCCAAAGGCATTTTATAAAATTAGGAACCTAAATTTTATGATGGAAAAGATAGTTCTAAAAAGGACCTAAAACAAAAATGTCACGACGAAATGGCAAAATTAGAATTTTTAAGAATGTGGAAATTTCTTGAAACCTCTTTAAGTTTCATGTTTCTTCCCCTCATTATAACACCATACTTCTAAGACTCAACTCATGCAATTCCCATGCCTCATCTTATACTAGTTCTATGGGACATAACATAATGGTATTGAAAATCATGAATAAATTGCATTTTGCCACAGGAAAAATTCTTCATTCAGAGTCTTGTGTGTCATATAGATTCATCCATCTCATCCTCATATTTAAATACACAAATTCAACTCAAAACAAGCTCAAGAAGTGGCCTATACCTCGAGCAAAGGGAGTAGATATACAAAATTCACTTATGTAGCCTTGGGTAAAATTCTAGATTTTGTGCTTGAATTTTGAAAAATCATAACTAATTCTAAAAAAATCAAAATTAAGCACACTATAACATTCTAGAAAGCTATAGATGACTAATTTATGATAAAAATAAATCTAGACCACAACAGAGGCTGCTAGCCACCAAACATTGATAGAACAATACCAGAGGTCAGCTGTCATCCCTAGTATTGATCTCCAAATTCAAAAATTCATATCTCCCTATTTAGAGATCCAATTGCAGTGCCCATGTAAATCTTATCATGTCCAGTTTGTGTTTGCAATATTTCATGAGTATTGGACATCATTTGGCACATGAATGACATAGTCCAAGTTTCTGACCATATGAATAGTGCCTATATCAGTACAGCAAAAAAATGGCAACTTTGAAAATTTATAATTAATTCTACAGAGCTCCAAATAATATATTCTTTAGCTTCCTAAAAATCTCTAGATAATATCTACATGTGTGACAAATTTCATGGGCAAATTCGTTCATTTGGTTAGATCTTGACATTGTGTTGCAAAATGACTCATTTTGTGTCATATAAGGGGTTCAAATGGTCCATTTCAAGTTTTAAGGCAACCATGACCACTTGAGTACTTGGGAATGCACCAAAATGGCTCTCTAAACTTGTCTTAAAGGTGCATAAAGCCAGAAATTAAAAACTCACTCTCTCACCTCATGCCATACATCAGGTTTCACATGCTTGAACTTGCCATTCACTACTAAAAATGCACATTACCACTCATTTGGCACTAAAACTCATACATACATCAATCATTTGGGTAATTACATATGTTGATATGATTACATAACAATTTCATCATGGGATTACATCATATGCCATGTGTATGGCTACAAAAGAGATAAAACTAGGCATTCCTATACACTTTGATGTCAATCTCCTTCTTCTAGGTTTGGTGGCTTCCATTACCTTGCTCAATTGCTTCACCTAGCATGTTAAGACATTGGAGAGGAGGGGATGAGATTCAAAGAATCCTAATATCTCATCTCCCTTTCAATCACACATAAGGTATGTAATATAAGCCTTGAAAATGCATGCATGGGCATATTAACATATGTGAGCATTCATGAAACATTCTTAGCATTTGATCAAGTCATACATAGCATACATAGGTTTGTCAAGTGAGTGGATTAACCTCACCCATTCACTTGTGAATTTTGGACTTACCTCACTACTTTTCTTTGAGAGGTCTTGATTTAACCTTACTCTTAGGAGTCAACCTCACTCTTGAGAGACGCTTTACTTTGTCTCAACCAAGTTCTCGGGTTCTTGGCTCATCCTCACCATGGCTAGAGGGTTCTTGGCTTCTTCATACTCAAGCAAACCAAGACAAGCACATAAAATATCATTTGAATGCTTAAAATATCATCATGGCACTATGGAATAAAAGCTCATGCTAAAATACTTTTCATAGCTCAAAACATATATACACACATTCAAAGACAATGTAAGCACACATTCATGCATGAGAGAAGGTGGATAGAGCTACCTTGCTTGCATTTACACACTTTTTCCTTGAGCCTTAAGTCTTCTCCCTTGACCTCACACACCCAAGGAGGTGGAGATCATTTCTCTTGGCCTAGACACATCATATGGAAGCCAATTATACTCTTGAATTAAATTCTAAGGCCATATATTCACTAGAAAAGCTAGGCGACTCATAAGGCTCTTTTATGGTTCTATAATGCACTTAATGAAGCAACCTTAAGAGAACATCATCTTGGCTCCATTCTCTCCATCTATTTATGATTCTTGACTCCATTTAAACCTCTTGAAGTCATCACATAATCAATTCAAGGAGCCTAACTAGGTGTTGCTTCTTTAAGCCATTATATGGAACATATAAGGCCATCTCACTTTTTATGATTTTTAAAATTTTCCAAGACTTCCTTTCATACTCTCCCATCATACATGATGCAAAACTAAGCTTAGAAGGAATTAAAATACTCCCTAGGTGCATGAACTCTCCTTGGCCGAAGCATATACTTCCATATAGCACCAATGGAGTTTCTTTGCTTCCTTTGATGGGAGAATCGTGTAGGAAGCTCTCTTAGTGTCTTAAGAGCCTATATGAACTCTTAAATATCATAAAATATGGCTAAGGTTCATGGTAGAGTTAAAAGTGCAATCAAAACCCTAACCTACCTATCTTGTAAATCTAGGACTTTTACTTGAATTTCTTTGCATATTCCTACTCTCTTCCCTTAAATTCCTAGAATTAACCCTTAGTTCTCCTTAAAATTCAAGCCCTCTTGTAGCTACATATGTGGGGCAAAATAGGGAGAAGAAGGGGGTGGGAGTAGCTACTATAGGATGAAGATTTTACCTTGTTACCATGGCTTTTCTTGCTTATTTCTCACTTTCCTTGGCCTCCTCTCTTCAAATCCGAATTTTTCCCTTTTGGTTTGACCACAAAATAGCACTAAAAATCTCAATAAGACCATGGAAAGAAAGAGGAGAAGGAGAAGGAGAAGAGATTTGGTGAAGGAAAGTGCTTGAAAAACTAAGATTTTCATACATTTCTTGCCTTTCTTTTCCTCTTCTTCTTGCCTCATCTTGTGCGCCATTTCCCCTTGCTCTCCCTTCTATTCTGGGTAGAAATAAAGTCGGTTCTAAGAGGGAGAAAAGGAGGGAGTGATTTAAGAAGGGGCTTCTTGAAGCTTGTTTTTCAAAAATTCTAATTTTGCCATTTGTTTCTAATTTATTTTAACTCTTTTTTTAGAACCGTATTTTCCATTATGAAATTTAGGTCCTCAATTTAACAAAATACCTTTAGAATCACTTAAATCAGAGCTAAAACCTTCCTGAATGGATCTGTCAAAATTTAGGCTCATCACTATTGGAAAATGTCCACCGGAGGGGCTTTAGCTGTCCCAGGGCTTCCCTTAGTTTTCAGGGTCTCTAAAAACCTTCGAGAATTTAAAATTTTTATTTAAAAAGCCCTTCTATGAGAATTTCAAAATTTTCTCAAAATGACAAAAATGCCCTTACATTTCATCAATCTTTCGTTCGAATTCGTTTCTTCATTCTCGCTCCATTTTTCTTTCCATCTAAACTTGGGATTCTCAAATGTCAAAAGAGAGTCCATCAAGCTCCTTGGCTTCCATCTTTAGCTTCATGAGCTCTACCTAG
The DNA here is from genome assembly GCA_026724425.1 of Erythrophleum ivorense. Classification (NCBI taxonomy): domain Eukaryota; kingdom Viridiplantae; phylum Streptophyta; class Magnoliopsida; order Fabales; family Fabaceae; genus Erythrophleum; species Erythrophleum ivorense. The sequence continues at coordinate 204,619 of JAIUCV010000966.1, forward strand.
ACATGGTGAGATGGGAAAGGGAAAAGGGTTAGATTCAAATAATCTCAATAGCTCAAACATCCTTTTCAAGCAAGCAAATAGGCATATATTCATGTCACAAGATACAAGCATGTTATACACACCTTCAAAAATTGTTACATTCCTAATTTTCATGCCATAATAACACATCAAAATAAGAACAACTCAAGGGACTTTCAATCTACCCTCACCTCATTTTTAGGACTTTTGGATTAGCCTCATCCTTGGTCTAGGGACTTTTAACTTGGCTTCACTCATTCATGAGACTTTTGGCCTTGTGTTACCCATTTCTAGGGACTTTTGGCATAACCTCACCCATAGAGCACAAGTTCACAATCAAATGCCAATCAAAAAACATAATGGTGCCATAGGAGTCAAATAATAGCATATGTCATTTCTTAAGATTCAAACACATATACATGCATCAAATGACATTCCCACAACCATGTTGCACATAAGAAAGAGATGGAGAGCTATCTTGGTACAAAACATAATTCTTTCTTTGGTTATTCTCTTCCTTTTATGGCTAAACACCCGCAAGTAGAGGAGGCTTAATTTCTTGGGCCTAGACACAATGAATAGGGTTTAATTACATTCTTGAAGCAAGCTAGAACATTACATATACACTAAGGAAACACACTTTGTCTATTAGTTACATAATAGCTCCATTAATAGCCTAATGAAGCAATTACCATAATTCAAGTTCTTGGTTCCTTTTCCTTCTTATATCTAGGCCTCTTGGCTCCATTTAAACTCTTTGAAGTCATCACAAACTCATTTACAAGAGTCTAGATACAAGTTGCTTTTTAAGGTTACATTATGAAACCTATTGCCTTATCTCCCAATTTATAGCATCTAATTTTTTCCCAGGGCTTTCTGTAACGCTCGGTATGTTGCAAAAACACCAAAACGAGCCAGTTTGAAAAGCAAGTCCCTTGAGATGAGCTATTTAAGGCCGAATAAAATTTTGATAAAATTTTAAATAATTAAAAATGAGGATTTAAGCCTTGAGTTGCCTAAAAACCGGGGTTAGAGTGATTTAAAAAAATTGTTGAAATGCCAGTGGCATTTTCATAAATAAGTACAATTTTGAAAAAATACCTAGGAGGGAATTTTAAACAAAAATTTTAAGTTGCACAGGGTTCTCAGAGGCCCCTAAAACTATGGGAAGCCCCGGGACTAGTGAAGCCATTTTGGTATACTCTTTCTGATGTCAGTTGCTTGAACTTTGACCAGTTCATTCATTAAGGTTTAAGCTCTGATTTGAGTGATTCTAAAGGAATTTTATTAAATTAGGAATCTAAATTTTATGATGGAAAAGATGGTTCTCAAAAAGGAGCTAAAACAAAGCCAAACCGAAAATGCCATTATGGAAAGGCAAAAATGGAAACAATTTTTAAAAGAAAGCTTCTAAATTCCAATTAAAAGTCCACGTTCATCCTCTCCCTCCCTAAATCAACTTTCTTTTGCTCATTTTTAAAAGAAACTCATAGCTCTTTAGGCACACAAAAGAGAAGGATTTGTGGAGGAAGAAAGCAAGGCAAAAGGTGAGAAAGTGTAAGATTTTCATGCTTCTTCCTTTTGAAACTTCATCCTCCTCTTCTTGCTTTATCTTTCCATGGTTTTAATGAACTTTTTGGTGTTGGTTTGGGGTCAAACCAGAGGAGATAAGTTCGAAATTTAAGGAGGAAGAGGGAAGAGGAAGAACTCTTGAAGAAGGCTTGATTTAAGGTAAATTCTTGACTTACCATCACCTCTCCTTCTTGTTCCCTTAGTGTGTGTGTTTGGTCAGACCAAAGCCATTAAAGGGGAGGAGATTTTGTTCTAAAATGAGAGAGAATTGAGGGTTTTAGACCATGGGGAGTTAGAAAATACTAAGAAATTGCATGAAAAACTAGTGAAATGCAAGTAGGAAAAGTGTAGGATTCTTGAACATAATCTAAAATTTGGGTAAATTCAAGAATTTTCTATCATATGTGAGTACTTCTTTGAGTTTCTAAGACTCCTAGGGAGCCTCCCAAGTGCCCCATCAATTAAGGAAAAATTCCAAACTCTATGAGTCCTTAATGGAAGCATATTTTGGCCAAGACCCTTAGAGATAGCTAGGGGATATTTTAAATGGTTCCAAACTTGATTTGGGACTTTATATGATAAAAGAAGATAGGAGAAACCCTTGAAAAAAATTTAGAAGCCGTAGGTTGAGAGATGAGGCAATGGCTTCCATAATGTAACCTTATGAAGCAACATAGACTTAAGTTTGTGAAAGTGAGTGTGTGATGGCTTCAAGGACCTTAAACAAGGTCAAGAGGTCTAAATATGGCAAAAGAATGGAACCAAGAGTAGTTGCTTCATTAGGTCATTAATGGAACCATATTGTGACAAATAGCATAAAGCGTACTCTTGAGAATGAGTTGGAAGTCCTAGCTTGTTCCAAGAGTATCATTAAGTGTTGTTTCTTGTGAATAGGCCAAGGAAATCCAACCCCACCTCATTGTGCTTATGGAACCAAAAAAGAGAAAGAACAAACAAAGTAAAGCTTGAATTTGCACTAAGGTAGCTTTCCACTTTTTCTTGTTGCATATGTGTCATTGTGTGCTTATATATATATATATATATGTATATGTTTGAGACATGCTACTTGATGCTATGTTACTATTTTGGTACCAATATACTTTCTTGAATTTCTTTGTATTGTGGAAATGGCTCATAAGGGTGAGGTAGTGCCAAAAGTCCCTTAATGTGGGTGAGGAGATGCCAAAAGTCTCATGGCATGGGTGAGACAAAGCCAAGAGTCCCTTGGATAGGTGAGGCTAAGTCAAAAGTCCCAAAAATCAAGACTGAGGCAATCCAAAAGTTCTAGAAATGGGGGTGAGGCCAAACCAAAAGTCTCTAGAGCTCATTCTTATGCTTGACATAAGTTTGTGACACAAAAATGTGAAAGTTGAATGCTTCATAAATTGATTGATTGCATACTTGTACTTTTGACATGTTGTATGCCTTGAAAATGTGCTTGAATAGGTGTATGAGCTATTGATATTCAATGAATCTCACTCTGTCCTTTCTCTTATCTTATATGATTTAGGTGGAGTTCAAGATCTAAAGGATGGAGGCCAAGGAGCTTAAATATCTATCTCTAAACAAATTTTGCTAGTTTTGATGTACTAGAATGTCAAAGTCTATATGTATATGTTATTTTTGAGTTATGACACTTTGAACAAGTGTAAAACTATGTAAAGATAGTATATGTATCAAGAATAGAGTTAAATGAGTGGAAGTGTGCAATTTGACCCCTTGGAAGCTCATTTGTGCATGCATGTATGTTTATAGAAGTGGCATGATGGTTCAAACCTTATGAGAGACTTATTTATGCTATATTTATGCTTTCTAAGTTGCTCAAATGTGTGTGGAGCAATGTAGAGTTCATTTGGACCAAATTTGCCTCTTGTTGGGACCAAAAGTGCCATAATCTTGAGCTATAGCAAAGTTTGATCAAATGACCTTTTCTTGACTTGAAATTTTGTACACAATTAGATCTTTCCTATATATTTTTGGAAAGCTAAAGACTAGGACATTTGGAGGTCTATGGAATTTTTTATGATTTTTCAAAATTGGTATAAAAAATTCAGATTTGCACCAGTACTGTTCATTTGGTCAGTTGTGTAATTATGTCATCCGAGGGCCAAATGTAGTCCAATGGCAACAAAATATTATAGATAGAAACTAGACATTCACAGTGACTTGTAACAACTAAAAGCACCTCAATTGGAGGTCTAAGCTAAGAGATATAAATTTCTGAATTTCTAGAATAGCAATAGTAGCACAGCACGACCTGAGTCACTATTCTATTGAATTCCATGGCTAAAAGTGTTTGTTTTGGTCTAAATATATTTTTAACATAAAGCTAAAATTCATAGATTTCCAAATTGGTATCATTTGTATATATTGAATTTTTTTAGAATTAATTGGACATTTTTGAAGTTTATAGTAGACACTTGCATCGATACCAGTAACTGTCCAAATCTTTGCACCTTTTCGCATGTCAAAATTCTTCTGTGTTATGTTTCATAGACTAGAAATATTTTTACCATAAATTAGACATCTGTAGCTTTCTAGAATGCCATAGTATGCTTGATTTTTATTTTTTTGGAATTAATTAAAATTTTCCAAAGTTGGTGATAGAATTGATAAAATGCTAGTCGAAAATATAAGTGTGAGTTTGATGCTCCCCTTTGATTTCCACGAGTTGTAGGCCAATTTTGGTGATTAAAATGAGTTGTATTCATGTAATCAAATATGATAATGTGATGTATGAGCTCATATGGTCCGCGTGACATTGAATGGAAGTTTCATATGCGACGCCATGCTAAATATGACATTATTTTAATGTCATTTTTTCCATTCTCTTTCTGCAATTCATGATGTGAGACTTAGAAATGATAGGAAGTAAGCTAGAAATATATGGTGTTACAGTTCCTCTCATATTCTTCCATCACATAAAGTCCCAAACTAAGCTTAGAACAAATTAAAACACTCCTTAACTCCTTCATCTTGTCTTGGCCAAACCTAAGGTGTGGTTTGGAGCCCATGGAGTTTTCATTTTTTTCTTGATGGAAGGGGCACTTGGGAGGTTCCTATGGGTCTTAGAAACTCAAACAAACACTTACATAGGCTAAGGAATTCATGGATCAAAACAGAATTTACAATATGTTCAAGGATCCCTAGCTTCTCATTCTTGAAATTCACTAGCTTTTCTTTCATTTTCTTTGCATTTTCTAGGTTCCCATAGCCTAATTCAATGGGTTTTTTTTGCTTGTTCTAGGTTAGAATTTCCCTCCCCCTACAAGCTCTTCTCTTGGCTGAAACACAAACATAAGGGAAGCAAGAAGAGAAAAGCAAGAAAGGAGTGGAACTACCTTGAATCCAAGCTTTCTTCAAGAGCTTCTTCCTTTGTCTTAGCCTTCTCTTTGAATTTCTAATCTTCCTCCTTTGAACCATGTTCAAAATAGAACCAAATGAATGACCAGAACCATAAGAAGAGAGCTCAAGAGAAGGAGAACAACATTAAAGAAGGAAAAGTCATGAAAATCTTCCATTTCCTCACCTTTCTCCTTGCTCTTTCTTCCTCCTTGAAGCCTCTCTTGGTGCATCTCACTTGGGCAGAGCCTCTCTCTATTTTGGATAGAATGAGTTGATTAAGGAAATTAAAGATGTGGGACACCTAGCTTATAGAAGAATCAAGAAAGAAATTGTTCACAAAAATGACATTTACGTCTTGTGTGCGTGGCATTTTTCGTTTTAGGTTTATTTTAGCTCCTTTTTGAAAATTGTCTTTTTTATTATAAAATTCAGGTCCTTTATTTTATAAAATGGCTTTGGTAGCACTCAATTTAGATTAAAAACCTTTCCAAATGAAATAGTCAAAGTTCGGGTTAATCAACGTTGAAAAATATACTTCGGAGGGATTTTAACTGTCTCGGGCGTTCCCATGGTTTTTAGGGCCTTTGAGAACCATGAAAACCTCAAAATTTTCATGTAAAAAGCCCTCCTATGAGTTTTTCAAAAAGTACCTATATTTACGAAAATGCCACTATACTTTCGACAAAGTTTTTGAACCAGTTTGACTCCGGGTTTTAGGCAACTCAAGACTCAAAATCTCATTTTTCATTATTTAAAATTTTATCATAATTTTATTTGACCTTAAATCCTTCATCTCAGGAGACCTAGTTTTATAAACGACTTAATTCTGACATTTAATAGGAAATCTGACGTTACACTTTTAATATATATTTTCTGATCTAATGGACTAAACCAAGTGTGTTTATGATGAATATGAATAAAGGAAAAGAAAAATTTGAATTTAAACCCCTATAACTCTATTTGATATATGAATGGACTAACTTTTCACCATATAAAGTATGATAATGATTGTCATGTGATTTCTAATTATCACAAATGGTATGAAAGGCATAATTAAAGCTAGCTATGACATACAACAGAAGGCTAGCAGATCCCTGACTTTGATCCAAGGTACTATTAAGATTAATAATTATATTGTAAATGCTTTATTTGATTTAGGTGCTAATTATTTATTCATATCTTATGAATGTGTTAGAAAGTTGGGTATGAGTATATGTGCCTTACCTTATGACTTGTATGTATCTATCCCATAGAAAATAGACCCATTACCTCCCATACTTACCTGAATTGCATAATTTAGTTTAACCATTGTCACATTACACTTGATTTGATTTGTATACCCCTGATTGACATTGATTGGATTCTTGATATGAACTGGATGTCTAGCAATAATGCTATGCTTGATTGTCGTAATAAATGCATTACCTTACCTAAGTGTGGAATTGTTTCTAGTACCAAGACTAAGCTAACCTTTTTGAGTACCACCTAAGCTGAAGATCTCTAGTATATGGTTGTCAGGGTTTCTTAGTTTTTTTTTCTATATAAGTAAAAGTAGAAGAGGGTATAGAAGAGATACTATAGTGAGGGAATTTCCAGAAGTATTCCTTAAGGAAATTAGTGGCCTACCCTTTAACAAAGAAGTAGAGTTTGCTATATATATTGTGCCTAAGGTAGGTCTAGTGTCTAAGGCTCCATATAGGATAGCTCCCATCGAGTTAGCTGAGTTAAAGAAACAAATAGAGGAATTATTAAAGAAATGCTTCATTATGCCTAGTGTTTCACCATGGGGAGCCCTGGTCCTATTTGTTAAGAAGAAAGATAGGAGTTTTAGACTCTGTATAGATTATAGAGAACTCAATAAGATTACAATCAAGAATAAATACCCTTACCCAAAATAAATTACCTTTTAGATTAATTAGGAGGAGTGTTAATGTTCTCTAAGATAGATTTTAGATCCTTCAATTGAAGATTAGGCTGAGGATATCCCTAAGACAATCTTTAGGACAAGGTATAGGCATTAAGAATTCCTAGTGATGTCTTTTGGCTTGACAAATATACCTATAATATTCATGGATTATATGAACATAGTGTTTAGGCCATGTTTGGATAAATTTGTTATGGTCTTTATAGATGATATCCTTATCTACTTTAAGAGTAGAGAAGAGGATGAGTAGCATTTGAGATTAATCTTAAAGACCCTGAGAGAAAAATAACTTTATGCCAAACTTAATAAATGTGAGTTTTGGCTCACAAAGATGAAATTCCCAAGCCATGTGATCTCCTAAACATAGTTTACAGTAGATTCCCATAAGGTAGAGGTAGTTCTTTAGTGGGAGAGACCTAGGGTAGTTATAGAGATCAGGAGCTTCTTAGGTTTGGTAGGTTATTATAGAAAGTTTATTCAAGGCTTTTCTCAAATAGCCATGCCACTGACTAGAAAAAATGTACCTTTCGTGTGGGATGAAAAATATGAGTAGAGTTTTCAAGAGTTGAAACATAGGTTAACCATAGCCCTAGTTCTAGTTATCCCTGACCTTGAAAAGATTTTTATAGTCTATAGTGATGCTTCTAAGAAAGGGTTAAGATATGTGCTTATGTAAAAAGGCAAGGTGGATGGTAGCTCGAGCTTCTAAACAGTTGAAACTATACAAAGAGAACTATCTTACCCATGATTTAGATCTAGTAGTAGTAGCTTTTGCTCTTAAGATATGGAGACACTGACTATATAGTGCAAACATAAAGATATATAGTGACCATATGAGCGTTAAATATCTGTTTGAGTATAAAGAGTTAAATATAAGACAGAGGAGATGGTTAGAATTTTTGAAAGATTATGATTATACTCTAAAATACCATTTAAGCAAGGCTAATATAATTACATATGCATTAAGTAGGAAGTCCATCCACATGGCCATGATGATGATAAGAGAGAAAGAGCATATAAAGAGATTTAGAGATATGGATCTCTCATGTTAGGTGCATTTTAGTAAGCTATTGATGAGTGAAACCCGAATAAAAATAAGTCAAGGAATCAGATAAGAGAGGCTTAGCAAGAGGATAAATTCATAAGGAAGATTAGAGATAAGATATCCCAAGATAGGACTTTAGAGTTTAACTTGTCTGATGATGGAATAGTAAAGTATAGGGATAGGTTGTGTGTGCTTAGGAATTTAGAGTTGAAAGAAAGGACACTAGAAGAAACACATAAGAGCAGATACACCATTCATCATGGTAGTAATAAGATGTATCAAGATTTAAAAAAAATGTTCTGGTGGCTTGGGATGAAAACAGACATAGCCGAATATGTCTCAAAATGTTTAGTGTGCCAAAGAGTTAACATTGAGCATCAAAAGTTATTTAGGTTACTTCAACCCTTAGATATCCCTGAGTGGAAATGGAATAGCATAATAATGGATTTTATCATGGGCTTACTTAGAACATCATCAAAGCATGATGCTATATGCGTGATAGTGGACAGATTAACTAAATTTGCTTATTTTTTAGCAATTAGAGCCAAATATGCCCTAAATAAATTAGTCCATCTATATATTAAGGAAATAGTAAGATTACATGGCATACATAAGAGTATAGTATTTGATAAAGACCCCAAATTTACTTCAAATTTCTAGAGATCATTATAAGATGCCTTAGAAATTAGATTAAGATTTAGCATAGCTTATCATCTCCAAATAGATAGCCAAACAAAAAGGACTATCCAAACTTTAAAGAACATATTGAAGACCTATGTTATAAAGATGAAAGGGAACTAGGATACCTATTTACCATTAGTAGAGTTTGCGTATAACAATAGCTATTAATCTAGCATTTAAATGGCACCATATGAAGTATTATATAGGAGAAAATGTAGGTCTCTAGTATGTTAGGTTGAGTTAGGGGAGAGGAGCCTTACAAGCTAAGAACTAGTGGACCAAATCTCTAGACAAATAGAAATAATTGGAAAGAAACTCTTAATAGCACAAAGGAGGCAAAAGAGTTATACAGATAAAAGAAGAAGGTCTTAGAGTTTGAGATTGGAAACTCTTTATTCATTTGAGTGTCTTAGTCACAAGGATAGGTGTAACACCATAACTTATAGCTCATCTCATCATGTACACATGCCTTACATCATCCTTTTCATGGAAGTATAAGGAAAAAGGGGAATAAATATTGACATTCTTTGCGTTGTGTCATATTTAAAAATTGCAATCGGTGTCACGTGGACCGTGTGAGCTCATATTATATATTTTCATATTTAATTACATCAAAACAACTCATTTGTATCACAACATCATGTCCACAACTCATAGAAACCAAAATGAAGCATGAAATGGGCTTGTTTAATTTTGGCCAGATTTGCCCCCTATTCTGTCCAAAATTTAGAAAATCATAACTAATTCTAAAAAAATAGAAATCATGAAATATTGGTTATTATAGGAAGATATGGATGTCTAATTCACATAAAAATACGCCCATGCCATAACAACTATCACAGAGGACGTTTGACATCCAAAATGGTCCAGATGTCAAATTGCATTCTGGAACTAATATGGAATTCTGCAGAAAACTTTGAAAATGTTCAATTAATTCCAAAAAAATCCAATTCATGCAAGTGATACCAATATGGAAATATGTGGATGTCAACTAGAGAGAAAAAATACCTATAGACCAGTTCATTAAGCCCAAACTTCGGAAAATAATGGAACAGTACCTCTGGTCGGGCAAGATTATTGATAATGGATAGAAACTTCAAAAATTCATATCTCCCTCTCTAGACCTCCAAATGAGGTGCTTCTAGTTGGAATGAGTCACTGTGGTTGTCTAGTTTCTCTGTATAAAATTTTGTGGCAATTGGACATTATTTGGGCATCGTATGATAGAAGTTAATTTCGGACCAAATGAATAGTACAGCAAACTAGAAACTATGAAAATTGCCAACTTTGAAAAATCATCAAATATTATGTAGACGTCCAAAAATTATGATCTTTAGCTTCCCAAAATTCTCTCAATAAGATCTAATTGCATGCCAAATTTCAGATCAAAACTAACTTATTTGGCTAAAAAGTGACATAGGGTTCTATTATGGTCAAATTTGGCTCTATATGGGGTACCAAATTTGTCAAATGGCTTTCCCTTGGTTGTGGCACCTTTTGGGCAAGTCTAAAAGCACATTTAAGACTTGTGTGAGCTGCCCAAATGGTCCCAAACCTTGTGTATCTTATTTTGGCCATTCAACCCACACTTATGCACATTTCCATTAAACTTCCACATTGCACACTTTGGCATTACATACTCAAAGTAAATGTTAGAGGTCATACATCATATTCATACATCTAAACATCACATAATAACATATTTATACATGTCTCAAGGGTCATAGACCATTTTCAACATCACATACATCATATGGTACAATCATAGTCTTAAAGTAGCAAAAACTAAACATATGATTGTCAATCTTCTTCCTTTAGTGTTGTTGGCTCCCATTAGCATATCCACTTAGTTCACTTAGCATGTTAGATCATTGGAAAGGAGGGAATGAGATTCAAAGAATCCCAATAGCTCATCTCCCATTCAATCATACATAATATGTGCAAAGCAAGCTTTACAAATACATGCATGGAGAAAATGGAAGTCATGGACATTTAAAAAGCAAACTTGGCATATGAACAAATCATACAAGACATTCAAGAGCTCACCAAGTGTTTGGATTAGCCTCACACTTCTCCTCATGGATTTTGGATTTGCCACACCCATTCTTTAAAAGCTTTGGACTCAACCATCCTCTTGGGAACCCACTTTGCTTTTAGGAGACTCTTTACTTTGTCTCAACCAAGCTCAAGGGTTCTTGGCTCATGCTCACTAAAGGGAAGAGTTCTTGGCCTCTCTACACTTTAGCAAACTCATACAAATATCATGTATTCATTTAAAAACATAACATGGCATCAAGAATCATGGCATATAAAGGCATGCTAGCATACTTTTCATAACTTGAAAAGACACATACACACATTCTAAAACAAGCTAAACACACATCCATGCATGAGAGAAGGTGGAGAGAGCTACCTTACACACAATTACACACTTTTTCCTTGAAATTCAAGCCTCCTCTTTCGGCCACACCCCCACAAATTGGTGGAGATGGTTTCTCTTGGCCTAGATACAATTTATGGGAGCCAATTAGGTTCATAAAACACTCTCTAAGGCCACACAACTTGGTTAAACTCTAGATTGCTCTATAGGCTCCATTATGGTCTATAAATGCATCTAATGAAGAAACACCCCTCAAATAATTTTTAGACCTCATTCTTTCCTTTCAAATATGATTCTTGACTCCTTTTAAGCCTTTTGGAGTCATCACACCATTAAAACAAATGGCTTAGCATCATATTGCTTCTTTAGGTTATAATATGGAACCTAAGACATCAAATCACTTTCCGAGTTATAAATTTTTTCCAAGGCCTCCCTTCATTTTCATTCATCATATATGACTCAAGAATGGCCTTAGAAAAATTTAAAACTCTCCCTAGCTACCCCAACCTTGTTTGGCTGAGACCATGGGCTTCCTTGGCCTTCTTGGAGTTCTCTTAGTTTTCTTGAAGGAGGAAGCATGTGGGGAGCATCTTAGGGACCTTCGGAGCTCATTTAAACTCTTAATTAGGCCTAGGAATTATCATATAAAATCATATTTTGAAAGGTGCACACAAAATCCTAGAATTTGCATCTTGAAATCTAATTATTTTTTGATAATTCCCTTTGCATATTCTTAATCTCCACACCCTTTTTCCTTAGATTCATGCTTGTTTTTTCCTAAAAATAATCTCCTCTTAGGGTTTTCTCAAGTGGGGCAAAATGGTGGAGAAGGGAACCAAAGATGACAACCATAGGAAGATAAATTACCTTATTTTCTTGCTTTTTCTCACTTGAATCTTGTGTTCTTTGAGTTCCTCTCTTCAAATCCGAAATTTTCCCTCAATTTCTCCTTTAAAACAGATCCATATACTTCATTATAATCATAGAAAATAAAGGAGAATGAAGGAGAAGAGGTTTGGAAGAGAAAGCGCATGAAAAACTATGAAAATCCATACCTTTCTACCTTGAATTTCTCCTCCTTTTCTTCCTCCTCTTGTGTGCCTCATCCCCTAGGGTTTTCTTCTGGTTTTGGGCAGAACATGGTCGTGCATAATGAAGGGAGAAGAAGGGTGCATCATATATATAGGTGGGAATAAGTTACACTTTTCAAAAATCCCCATTTTGCCCTTCGTTCTTGGCATTTTCGTTTCTCCTTTGTTTTAGTTCCTTTTTGAGAACCGTCTTTTCCATTATCATATTTAGGTTTCCAATTTAATAAATGCCTTTGGAATCACTCAATTTGGAGCTAAAACCTTACCGAACGAACCAGTCAAAGTTCGGGTCAACCGACGTTAGAAAATATCCACCGGAAGGGTTTTAACTGTTTTGGGGCTTTCCATAGTTTTTAGGGCCCCTGAGAATCTCAGAGAACTCAAAAATTTCATTTAAAAAGCCCTCCTATGTGAATTCCAAAATTTACTCAAAATTACGAAAATGCCATTATGTTTCGTGGGCTTTTCGTAAGAAATTGTTTCTTCATTCTAGCTCCATTTTTCCTTCCATCTGAGCTTGGGATTCTCATTTTTAGGAGTCTAGAATACTTCCTAAATTTTTTGAGACCTTAACTACATCATTTCGGGGGACTTCCTTTTGTATTTGGTAAGTTTCGTTCGTTGACAGAGAAACTGCACGTTACGTTTCTCATGTTTTCTTTGGTTTTCCGAGAACTGGATATTGCAATAGGTAGGTCCATAAAGAGTAAAAAGCTCAGTCTAAAGTATATAGGTCCATTTCAAATCCTAGACAAAATCAGACCAGTAGCCTATATATTAGCCCTTCTTCCAAACCTAACCCAAATAAATAATGTATTCCATATATCCTAATTCAAAAGTACCAACTTGATATCTTACTTGTCATAGAATATGAGAATGTGCATTTACAGGACAATCTATCTTATATAATATCACTAGATCAGATCGTAGATGCTAAGCTTAAGTAGTTAAGGAACAAAAGCATACTATTGGTGAAAGTGGTTTGGAAAGGGCCATCTCCTGAGGAGGCCACTTGGGAACTAGAAGAAGAGACGAGAAAAAAGCATGTAAAGTTATTCTAATGAGGTATATATCTAAATTTTAAGGACAAAATTTTATTTAAGGATGGGAAAATACAATATTTAGTTTTCTTAAAACTGAACTAAAACCAGTGAATTAATAAAATAGGACCCCATAATAAAATAAAATAAGGTTAATTAAGGATAAAATAATAATTTGAGCATCCAAAAATGAGATAATAAAGCTAAAGATGACACAAAATCATAACCAAAGTAGCTAAATAAAATAAACTGAAAAGGCAGTGGCAATAACATTTTAGAAACTTAAAGAATGAAGTTTTAAATGGAAAAATTAAGTTCTTAGGGTTTTTAGATGCCCTAAAAACTATAGGAGTCATCAGAATGACCAAAACCCCTCTAGTTTGCATTTTTAGGCTATTAGTTAACTTGAATTTTGACCAAATGATTCAAGATGGTCTTAAACCCCATAAATTTGAAAATAAATGCTTTTTATTAACTAGAGAACCTAAATTTTCATATAGAAAAGATGGTTCTTAAAAAAAGCTAAAATGGGCTCAAACAGAAGAATTAAAGATGAAAGGCATAATGAGATTTTGTGAAATTGTCTTAAATCACCCCCTTCATCTTTTGTTAAGTCATGCCATTCCCTTTTAGTTTAGAACCAACATAGAACCCCCAAACCAGCAACTGAAACATGCACCAAAAGAAGGAGAAGGAAGGAAAAAAGGAAGCCACTCTAGGTAAAAAAATCTTGCGTTATTTCATGATATATGATTCACCAATCTTCTTCTCCTCTCTATGTCCTCTCTCTTGGTGGTTTTAACTTCTTAAAAGGAGTAGTTTTATGACTAAACTCTTGGAAGGAAAGAGTTTGAAGAAACTAATAGCACCAAAAGATTCTCCATTGCATAAGGAAGCCAGCAAGGTATGATATTATATAGGATTTTTGCATTTCTTTGTTCTTCCATTTTTCCCATGGTTTGGCCAACACTTTGAGGCATTAGGGGGAGTTGAATTTTAGCTAAAATAGAATGGAAACAAGGGTTTTAAGGCATAGAGAGCAAGAATATGCAATTGGAATCATTGAAAGAGCCTTAGAAATCAAGATAAGATAGTTAGGGTTTTAATTGTACCTAAAGAGTTATGAAACCCTAGGAGGATAATTTAAGTCATATAAGAGTATAATTAGACTAAAGAGAAGCCAAGGAAAGTTTATATGCATCAAAATCTTAGAAGGAACTAACAAAACTGTATTTGGCCTCCAAGTGTATGTAGGTTCAACCAAGAGGTGATGGGGGCACCTAGGGAGTGTTTTCTTGGGTTCCAATGATTTAAGAGAGCTAGATATGATGAATAAATAATTATGGAACCATTTGATTATTTAGGAGCCCTAAATGGAAAGTTGAAATCTTAAGGCCTAAATAAGGTTAAAGAAACATGTTGGTTTTAAACCCCTTTAATCAAGCATATGATGATTCAAATGAGTTTTTTTTAGAGTTATAAAACTCATAGCAAGTGAAAGTTTAAGGTTTAGAAAGTGAAAACCAAGGGTTTCTTCTTATTGGATCTAAACTAACCATAAATTCTATATTACGCTTTAATGGGATTAAGTGAAGATGTAACACCATAGTTTTTAGCTCATCTAATGCTTCTAAATAACTCATTTCCAAGAATTATGAAAATTTTCAAAGAAAAAGACATTAAAATATTGATTATTTTAGCATTGCGTCGCATATAAAAATTTCATTCAGTATCACGTGGATCATGTAAGCTCATACATTACATTCCCATATTTAATTATATGAATACAACTCATTTGCATCATCAAAAGTGGCTCACACTTCATAGAAATCAAAGGGAAGCATAAAATACATGTATATATTTTTAGACAGATTTTTATCATTTCTATCACAAACTTTGGAAAATCATAACTAATTCTAAAAAAAATTGAAATCATACATTCTTGGCCATTCTAGAAAGCTACACATGTCTACTTTATGCTGAAAATATTTCCAGACCATAACATCCAACACAGAGGACGTTTGACATTCGAAATTGTCCAGAGGTCAGGCTATCCACTAGTGCTATCACAAAATTCTGTAGCAAATTTTAAAAATATCCAATTAATTCCACAAAAATCTAATCTATGCAAATGATACCAATATAGAAATCTGTGGATGTTAGCTAGAGGAAAAAATAACTGTAGACTAGCACAGGTACCCCCAGACCTTAAAATCTAATCAAACAGTAACTGAGGTCGACTAGAGTTCTTGATACTAGACAGATTCTTTGAAAATTCATATCTCCCTCTTTAGACATTCAAATGAGGTGCTTCAAGTTGGCCAATTCACTAGAAATTTTCTAGTCTTTTTGTATAAAATTTCGTGGCAATTGGACATCATGTGAGCCCTGTGTGACATTTCATTTTTGGATCTGAGTGAATAGTGACATGACCAAAACCAGAAAATTTGCCAACTTTGAAAATTTATCAAATATTATGTAGACCTCCAAAAATTCTATTCTTTAGCTTCTCAAAAAGCTCTCAACAAGCTCTAATTTCATGTCAAATCTCAGATTAAGAAGAACTTATTTGGACAAAAAGTGGCATAGGGTTCTAAATTGGTCGATTTTGGCTCCACATGGGATACCAAAATGTCCAAATGGCTTTCCTTAGGGTTTGGCACCTCTTGGGCAAGTCTAAAAAAATAATTAGGACTTGTGTGAGCTGCCCAAATGGTCCCAACCCTCATGCATTTCATTTTGGTTATGCCACTTGCAATTATACATAATTACATAAACTCATTCAAGAAGCCACATTGTCATAACATACTCAAATTGCATTCTAGTGATCACATAATACATTCTCCCATTTATACATGACATATTATCATAATTACATGTGTTCATGACATCATAATACATATACATCCATTGGTTATATCTTTTGCCATTTGTGTGGCCTTAAAGTAGCAAAATTCAAGCATTTTCATGTCATCTTCTCATCTTCAAGGTGGTTGGCTTCCATTACCTTGCCCATTTGGTCCACTTAGCATGTTAGATCATTGGAGAGGAGGGGATGATATTCAAAGAATCCCAATAGCTCATCTTCCATTCAATCATATATAAAAGATGCAAACAAGTCTCATAAATGCATATATGGTCATGTTGACATGTGCAAACATTCAAGAGGTATTTTCATCATTTGAGAAAGTCATACATAGCATACAAAGGCTTGCCAAGCAAGTGGATTGGCCTCACCCAATTTCTTGTAGATGTTAGACTTGCCTTACCCATTCTTTAAAAGATTCTTGGACTCAACCATGCTTTTAGGAGTCTATCTCACTTTTAGGAGATTCTTTACTTTGTCTTAACTAATCTTAAGGGTTCTTGGCCTCACCACACTCAAGCAAACCCAAGCACATATCATAAACATCATATGAAAGCATATTCTAATATCATGGCACCATGGAATCAAAGTCATGCTAGAACATTTTTCATGGCTTAAAAATATACATACACATATTCAAAGACAAGTAAAGCAAACAATCATGCATGAGAGAAGGAGAAGTGAGCTACGTTGAGTACAATTACACACTTTTTCTCTTGAATCCAAGCTCCCTCTTTCGGCCACACACACACAAAGTGTAGGGATAATTTCTCTTGCCCTAAACACAATTTATGGAAGTCAGTTAAGTTCATGGAATTAATTCTAAGGCCACACAACTTGCTTAGATACTAGCTTGACTTATAAACCTCATTATAGTTCCATAAATGCACCTAATGAAGCAACACCTCTCAAATAAATTCTAGGCTTCATTCTTTCCTTTCAAATATGATTCTTGACTCCTTTTAAGCCTCTTGGAGTCATCACACAATCAAAATCAAGAGTTTAACTACATGTTACTTTTTTAGGTCATATTATGGAATATAAAGCACTATCTCACTTTCTATGCTTCCTAAATTTTTTCTAAGGCTTCCCTTCATATTCATTCATCATATATGACTCAAAAATAGATTTGGAAAAATTTAAAACTCTCCCTAGCTACCCTAACCTCCTTAGGCCGAGACCATGAAGCTTAATGGCCTTTTATGGACTTTGCTTTGTTTTCTCAAGGGGAGATGCATGTGGGGAGCCTCTTAGGGATCTTAGGAACTCAATTAAACTCTTATTTAAGCATAGGAATCATTGTACAAAATTAGATTTTACAAGGTGCATATAAAACCCTAGAAATTGCATCTTGAAATTTTATGATTTTTTGTTAATTCTCTTTATATATTCTTAATCTCCACACCCTTTTTCCTTA
The DNA here is from genome assembly GCA_026724425.1 of Erythrophleum ivorense. NCBI lineage: Eukaryota > Viridiplantae > Streptophyta > Magnoliopsida > Fabales > Fabaceae > Erythrophleum > Erythrophleum ivorense. The sequence continues at coordinate 221,998 of JAIUCV010000966.1, forward strand.
GAATCACCCTTGGTTCTGCCTAAAAATCAAACTCACCTAGGGTTTCTTGAGTGGGGCGAGATGGTGGAGGAAGGGAAGAAAAGATATCAACTATGGAAGAAGAAATTACTTTGTTTTCTTGCTTTTTCTCACTTGAATCTTGCTTTCTCTAGGCTCTTCTCTTCAAATCCGAATTTTTCCCTAAGTTTCTCCCTTAAAATAGATTTGTAAACTCCATTTTAATCAAAGGAAACAAAGGAGAATGGAGGAGAGGAGGTTTGGATGGAAGAAAGCATGAAAAACTATCAAGAAACCATTCCTTAAGCCTTTGATTTCTCCTTCTTCTCTCCATTTGGTGCACCTAAACCCTAGCCTTCTTATCTAAATTTAGGCAGAAAATATATGAGACTAAATGAGGGAGAGAGTGGGGCGCCTCCTATTTATAAGTGCAGGATAATGGCTTTTTCAAAAATTCTCAGTTTGCCTTTCGTTCTTAGCACTTTCGTTTCTCCTTCATTTTAGCTCCTTTTTGAGAACTGTCTTTTTCATTATAAAATTTAAGTTCCCAATTTAGTAAAATGCCTTTGAAATTACTCAAATAGGAGCTACAACCTTTGCAAACAAATCCGTCAAAATTTAGGTACACCGACATTAGAAAACGTCTATCAGAGGGGATTTAACTGTCCCGGGACTTCTCATGGTTTTTAGGGTCTCTGAGAACCCCAAAGAACTGAAAATTTTCATTTAAAAAGCCCTCCTATATGAATTCCAAAATTTGCTCAAAATTACGAAAATACCATTATGTTTCGTAAGATTTCTGTCGAAATTTGTTTCTTCGTTCTAGCTTTATTTTTTCTTTCGTCTGAGGCTAGGATTCTCATTTTTAGGAGTCTATAATGTTACTCAAATTTTTTAGGACCTTAACTAATTCATTTCAGGGGACTTGCTTTAAAAACACACCCGTTTTTGTTGTTTAACAAAAACTGAAGATTACAGAAGATAATGAGACCTGGAATGAATCCAAATGGATTAATTTGCCTTATAATTACTACATGTAGGCCAAGCTATTCTTAACTTACCAAGGTGTCGGTGTCAAGCTAAGGAAAGACAAGAGAAAGACCAAGAGCAAGTAAGCTAATGGTGTCTTAAAGCTTCACAAGTCCTAAGGTAGCTCTATCTCCCTTTCTTACATGCATATGAATGCTTGAATGGGTTGAAATGCTTGTTATGTGGTTGTTTGATATATTCATATGATATGTTTTATTATGCTTTCCATGATGAGCTTAAAGTATGAGTTTGACATGTTGTTCAACTCCTAACTCTCTATGATAGGGAATTAGGCAAAGTAGCTCTTTCTTAGCCTCGAGTTGAGTTTAGTTGAGCCTAGCTAGTTTATGTTAATGCCATGGGTTTGATAATGAATGAGTTTTTATATTAAAAGTTGCATTTGAATTACATGAGGCATATGAATGACATTATTACAACACATGCATCGCATTTCCTCATGGTGTTCATGTATGCATAGATTGGTTGAGATTGGCCACTGAGATTCTTCCCAGAATCTCACTATGTGTTCCCACTAACCATTTTAAGGTCACCCAACAAAGGCAAGGAAGTTGAAAGAAGTTAGACATTAGAAATGATGTATTAGGAATATTATATGTCCTAAAATTTGATGAATGTACTAGTATGGTATGTATAATACCTTAGCTCCCTAGCCTTCAAATCATATCATGTAGGCTTCTCTTAACACATACTTGGCATATGATACACATTTGCATGGAAATGGCACTTTTATCCATGGTTAATTGCGTAATTAGAAAGCCAAATACATCATTTTTGGCTTTTGGGACCACGTGGACTTACAAATTTCATTTCCATCCATAACACATCCATTCATATCATAAACATCATAATTCATCTCAAGAATCTCATATTTGGAACCATATTTTGAGAAAACTAGAATTTGCTCTTGGGTTGGTGTTCCAAATTTCTGATATAAAATTTAGAAATTTATAACTAATTCTAAAAAAATTAAAATTATGCATATGACAACTTTTTGGAAAACTCTAGATGTTAACCAATGAATACAAATAGTTCCAGACTAAGACAATAGGATTTAATCTACAAAAAATAATAGAACAGTGCATTAGGTCTATTCCTAAATAGCTAAAGGATTGGGAACTTTAAAAAAAAATTTCTCCCTTTACAGAGCTCCAAATGAGGTGCTCTCAATGGATATGGAAAGCTTATAATGTCTAATTTATGCATGTAAGATTTCATAAGCATTGGACCTCATTTGGCCCACAAGTGACACAGAAATGCAAACTAACCATATAAATAGTAACTTTGACAATTCTGCATAATTTGGCCAATTTTAAAAAATCATAATAAATTCTCTAGATCTTCAAATTGAGTGTTCCTTGACTCTATGAAAGCTCTAGATGAGTCCTATTTCTTGGCAAAATTTTATGCAAAAAATCATCCATTTGGTCAGACTTTGGTTCTACTCAAGAAATGATCAAAATTGAAGTCCATCATGGGTTCAACATGCACCAAATGCCATTTTCATCTTTCCACAACCACTTAAGCAAGTTTAAAAGCATAACTACAGCCTATAGAAACATGCCAAAAGGTGCACATCATCATAGAGCTCACTTTCACCTTGCCACTTGCATTTATACACATCAACATAATGGCATATAAATGGCAAAAACTCACATATTCATTTATACGATTCCAAAATGGATATATATATTATATTTACATATATTTGAACATGCTCAAAGGTTTACATCACATGTACATCATGTGGTGACAAATCTTGACATCAAAATGCCTAATATTCTACTCCATTGTGAAAGTCTTGCTCTTCAAGATGGTTGGCCTTTGTTTCTTGGTCCACTTGGCTCACTTAGACATGGTTAGACATATGTGGGGGAAAAGTGAGATTCAAAGAATTCTAATAACTCTTTACCATTTCAAACATACATAGAGGATGCATTTATATGTTAAAGAATGCATACATGCCATATAAGCTACTAATGAACATACATAAATCATTTTCCTTGCTATATAAACTCATACATGTCAAACAAGGGCATTAGTCTAGCCTCACCCAACTTCTGTGGAACTTTTAGATTTGTCTCACCCATTTTCAAGGGACTTTTGACTTAGTCTCACTCTTCTTAAGACTTTCAACATTGTTTCACCAATTCATATGGACTTTTGGCTCATCCTTATTCATGCTAAGGGACTTTTGGCATCTACGCCCATACAAGCCATTTTCTATTCAAACAACATTTTAAAAAGCATAATGGTACCATAACATGTAAACAATGGCTAGAAACATATTTCATAGTTCAAACATACACACGAGCATTCAAAGATAAGCAAACATCCAAGAAATGCTTGTAGGAAAGGTTAAGGAGCTACCTTGAAGCAAGAACACAAACTTTTCTCTTTAATACTTCTTTCCCTTTTTAACCAAATACATGCAACTAGGTGAGACTTGATTTTCTTGGCCTAGACACATCAAATGAGACATGATTCAATCATTGGAACAAGCTCTAGCTCTATAGAAACTCTATGCATGCCTGTTTTTTCATATGACTACATTATGGCTCCATGCAAGACATAATGAAGCAACATTTAGAATTCATGATCTTGGCTACCATTTTTCATTCAATTCAAGTCTCTTAACTCCTTTTAGACTCCTTAGAGTCATCATAATTTCAATCCAAGAAGCCTAGATACAAGTTGCTTCTTTATGTCTCAAATGGAGCCTACACCTCTTTCTCACAAACCATAATTCCTAAATTCATTATAATACTTCCTTTAATGTTGATTAATCATATCTAGCCCTTTTCTAGCCTTCGAAGTAATTAAAACTCTCCTTAGGTGCATGAACAAATCTTAGTTGAGACATGCACAAGCTAGTGAGCCTATGGAGTCTTACAAATTTTTTTTAGGGAATTGGCACATGTGAGACTTGCTAAGTGTCTTAGGAACTCATACACACTTTCAAACAACTTAAATTACCACCAGGATGCTTCATATTTGTCAAGGTACAACTAAATCCCTAGATTCTATAACTTGATTTCTAATGCTTCTCTTTTGAATTTCATTGTATAATCTTGTTTTTCATACTCTAAAACCCTTGTTCCTTGCTTGGTTTTGGTAAGAACTCATTCCCCTTTAGGTGTTCTATAGTTGGTCAAAACTCACCCTCTTGAAGAACAACAAAGAGATGCAAGAAGAGCCATGGAAGTTACCTTGTTTGAATGCTTTTCTAAGGAGCTTTCTTATGCCTTAGCCTTCTCTTTCAATCTATAACTCTCTCCTATTGAACCAGTCCCAAAATAGTCCTAAATCAAATATTAAAACCATAGGAAAAGATAGGAGAAGGAGGAGAATAAGATTAATAAAGGAAGATGCATGAAAATTCATAGTTTTCTTACCTTTTTACTAGGCTTTTCTTCTTCTTCTTCCCCTCCTCTTATGTGCCTCTCATAGTTGGTCTTTCCTATGGTTTGGGAAAGAAATAAGGTCGATTAACATGAGGGAGAGATGGCGCGTGACATATAAGAAGGGAGGTCACTTAAAGCACTTTTCAAACATTTTTATTTTGTTCCATTTTCTTGGTTATTTCTTTTTAGACCCATTTCAACTCCTTTTTGAAAACTGTCTTTTCCATCATACAATTTAGGTCCTTTAACTTATAAAATGTCTTTGGTTTCACCCAAATTAAATTTAAAACTTTTTCAAATTGACTGGTCAAAGTTTAGGTCAACTAACACTTTAAAATATAAACCAAATTAGTTTTAACTATTCTAGGGGTTCTTATGGGTTTTAAGGCCTCTAAGAACCCCGAGAAACTCAATTTTTCTATTTAAAGATCCTTCCTTTTAGTTTTCTAAAAAATTCCTTGATGATGTCTTAGTCGCTTAAGCACTCAATTAAACTAAGATTGAACTAATGCAGTATAAGTCAACCCTAGGTCATTCTTCCTAATGAGCAATTTAGGGGTTAATTTGAATTGATTTTAGGTGATTATTTGGTACTTGCTTTTGATGTAAATTCTAAAAAACTATCTCTATGCTAAATGCAAAATTAATTGAATTAAATGCATGCAAATGGGGGGTTTTGAATTAAGAAATTAAATCTCAACTAAAATAGAAAAACCAAACAAGTAATTAAACTAGAATGCTCTAAATTGAAATTAAAGTGATTTTGAAAATGTTAAAAACAAATAGGAGGCAACCAAGGTTTTGCAAGGGGATTTCAGCTCTCATCACTCACCCAAGATTGATTGAGACCAAGAGAAGTAATTAAATAATAGACTAATATAATTAATTAACTCAATCAAAGGATAGGAAACCCTAAACTCAAATGCATATCACTTGACTTAACTAGGAAACCCTTAGCTAATTCAAGTAAATTGCAAGAAATTGAGCCAATTAAACACATCAAATCCTTCAATAATTGGATTCAATTAATTCTAGAAATTTGATTTCAATTACCTAATTGAACAATTAAGCAATCATACTACCCAATTTAACAATCAAGTAGCGCAAAATACCAAGATATGCAATTAAAATCATAACATTAATCAAATCAATGCAAGAGAACTCAAACATCAATCCAAGCAACATTAATAGGTCTAGAAAACCAAAATTCTAGCAACTACAATACATAAATCCAATCCCAAATACCACCAATTACAATTACAATCTAAGATAAAATTATTGTCCAACCTAAAACTAGGTCTCAACATTCAATCCACATGGAAATTCCTAAAACTAGAAAATCTGTAAGTTCTTGAAATTTAAAGAGGAAAAAGCAGGAAAAATAAACTCCCCTAATGGTCTTCAAACCAATTAATTCAAGAGCTCAAGCTTCCTCCTCCATGCTTCACCTTGGTGCCACCTTTAATTAAGCTTCCATGAAATTGGTTCCTCTACATTCCTTCAAAAACTCTGCCATGAAGAAATGTCGAAGGAAATTAAATGGATAATGTGGAATTGTATTGGAGTGGCAACGTGTTACTAAGAGGAGAGAAAGGGGCCAACTGTTGCTGCTGGAAAGAGAAGTGTAAAATGGTGATTTAGCACTAACTTCTTGTGTCCAGTATTTCAGTGCCTCTACTCTCTTCCAGACCAAGAAGAAAATTCAATCCAGCAGCCAGTATTTCAGCGTTGATTCACTCCAGAACGAAAGGAAAATTTTTGATGCTTTTTTTTAGCACTCCAATCCAAACTGAAGAAAAACCAAAACTCCCTCAGCAGCCTCCTCGTGCCCCCTTTTCAGCACCTGACCCAGTGCGTTGACTCTTCCATAGGCGCCTTTTCTCTCCTCTGGGTGTAGCGTCCTATGCGTGAGACCAGGTCAAGTCCGAAAAATTGAATGAATCCATCAGCTTCTTCTCCTAGACACAGCGTCTCCTCTCCTCGTGATATCTAGCCCAAACGAATGAAGAAGCCTCCCTTAGTTTTTTTTTGGCGTTCTTCCCCTGAAGCCTCTTGTATCTCCTTTCGGCCTCCACCCCCTGCTCACGTTGATTGCTTTTCCACCCAAAAAAAAAAAAAAAACAAAAGTGAAAACATAATATATTATTTACAATATTGCCATTTTCAAGTATTTAATAAAAGCAAAATTATCATGCTCAAATCTTAACCCTTGATCCACTTAAATTTCTCAATTCATTTGCCCAAAAATTGTGCACAAATTTAATAAATGTTTTAAAGATTGAAAATATTTAACTCATCAAAGAATTATGGAGAATAAAATATTAGCAATTTAAATCCAAAAACTCTCCTAATTAATTCAAAATTATATTATTTTCCAAAATTAACCATAAATTCAAATATTGCATAATAAATCCATTTAAGCTCAAATTAATCATTAAAAACAATAATAAATGTGGATAAAAATATATAGAAATCAGCATTTATCATTCCTAAAATTACAAAAATACCACTATTTTTTTTTTTGATTTTATTTGGCTACTTTACTTGTAATATCCGGTTCTCCAAAAACCAGAGAAAACGTGAGAAACGTAATGTACGGTTTCTCTGTAAATAAACGAAATTTACTAGATACAAAAGGAAGTCCCCCAAGATAATGTATTTAAGGTCCCAAAAAATTTGGGAAACATTCTAGACTCCTAAAAATGAGAATCCCAGGCTCAGACAGAAAGAAAAATAGAGCTAGAATGAAGAAACAATTTCTTACGAAAAGCTTACGAAACGTAATGACATTTTCGTAATTTTGGGTAAATTTTGGAATTCACACAGGAGGGCTTTTTAAATGAAATTTTTAAGTTCTCTGGGGTTCTCAGAGGCCCTAAAAACCATGGAAAGCTCTAGGACAATTAAATCCCCTCCGGTGGACGTTTTCCAATGTCAGTGTGCCCGAACTTTGACAGATCCGTTCGAAAAAGTTTTAGCTCCGATTTGAGTGATTCCAAAAGCATTTTTCTTAATTGGGAACCTAAGTTTTATAATACAAAAGACAGTTCTCAAAAAGGAGATCAAACAAAGGAGAAACGAAAATACAAAGTACGAAGGGCAAAATTACAATTTTTGAAAAAGTCCTTTTGCCCTAGCTATATATAGGTGGCGCCTCACACTCTCCCTCATTCAACTTCAGATTTTCCAGCCCCAAACCAGAAGCAAAGCCCTTGGAGAGTGGTGCACCAAGAGAAGAGAAGAAGGAGGAAAAATTCAAGT